>WHVA01000403.1:0-107209 GCA_015179125.1 Gautieria morchelliformis
TGTTCTTTGCCATTGTTCTACCTTACCTGAACCCCCTTGTAGTCCCATTGTTCCAATTAGTTAGTTCCCACACATTGTACTCAACTTCCGCTTCCTCCGGAATTTGCTTAGTACAACACCATTACTTGTTGCTCTGCGCTTTGTATAAAACCCCCCCTCATGTATGTCTGTTATTCTGCAATCAGATAATCACCTTCGATACTTGATTTCCTTCGCTCCATCTCCTGTTCTTAGCACAGCGAGTCTAGCAAGATCTCAGTCTCTCTCTCAGCCTTCCGTCTTCCGCCTTCCGCCTCAGTTCCGACTCAAGTTCCGACCAAACCTCTGGTCCAGTACTTTCCGACTTCCGGCTCATTTCCGAAATACCTAGGACGATAGTTCATTGGGGGCGCAACCTATAAGTTGAAGCCGCTGTCCTTTCCAGTTCCGACTTAGTGGAAATCTCGATACGTAACAGGCGGGCACAGTGATGACATCATCACAATGTATACTACGTGCCTGCAGGTCCCACCACCACTGTGCTGTCCACATCTCGGTTTATAATTTGATCCTACTTACTGTCATCCGTGAAGAGCTTCTCTGGGGCAAACTTCATGTGTTCATGGAACAAAGGATTTGCAAGGAGTTCATTGACACACGCCACCGGGTCACGGCACCAAATGTCCAGCTCCTCGGTGCATTTCTCACCATTGTAATCCAGCTGGTCACCATGAACGACAAACGTGTGACATGTCCACTCCGGTCCCGATGGTAAGGCATCGATTTTCCGTAGCAATTCCCATTTTCCTGCATAGGAGGGACGCATGCGCGTGCGTGTCTGGACATGCAATAGCCGTATGGTGATGGCCGCTCAAGAATACGGTCAGTAACATGGTCATAATCCTTGGTGAGTCTCGAGACTCACGACATCCAGCTTCAGAAACTTTGTCTATTTCAGTCTGGCTAGCCCCACTGTCCATCAACCATGTTGCCAGGTCCCAATCGGCTTGGTCCATGAAGGGCCCATAGTCACCTAATTGCCCCTTGCGTTGTTGGTCACGCATCATCTCAAACCTTGTCTGGCCGCTTCCTATTGCCTGGCCTGCAAGCCCAGGGAACTCCTCTCGGACGAGATCGTCTTCAGGTACGTCCTCAATTTGCACGTCTGGATCAATTCCATGAAGGTCACCACGGGATGCACCGTCCTCCTGCCATGCGCGATTGGAATCATGGTAAGCTGCAACATCATCGTCTGGAGGGTCCTCGGCCATATTCCAGTCTGCAGGTGGGTCATCCTCTAGATCATCATTAGGGGCTGAGGCATCCTGACGGGCCTGACGAAGGAACTGGGTTCGCAACACAGCACGGCATGTTGGCATTTTTGACACATGAATGTTCAGCCCTTTGCGTGTAGCATAGGTTCTCATGCAAGCCTCACATGTGAACAGGCGTCGACGAGCTGCCTCTTGCATTCTGTGGATGTATCAATGATATTGATAACAATTTTTTTTTTCATACGTCAGGTCGTTCGGTCTATGATCGCCATCACCCCCAGTCATGTGACCAGTTGCCAACCTGCGTCAAACCACCACCTTGCTGCCAACTTGCATCAAACCACAGCCTTCGATTCCACACGACGATGAAGCAGAAACATCGAGCCTTTCAAGAAATCGATCTGCGACAGCTTCCTACACGCAGTGCAGCCCCCAGAAAGCTGAATATGGGTAAGGCCGCAGCTCCCCTCACAAATAATGCCCCAAAGACAAGCACCCGCGCCACTGCCATCACTGAGCACGCAGACTCGTCTCGCACCAAAGGCATGACTCACGGGATGACGGAAAAAGGACGCGAGTCCAAAGGCGTGACTCACGGGATGACGGAAAAAGGATGCGAGTGGAGCAAGTGCCTGGTGTGTTATGCTAATTCTAGTGCACTGACCTGTCCCTAGAACTCCAAATGGTGAAACTTCAACAAGCACGAGAACGACGCGCCAAAGAAGCTGAAGCGAAGGAAGCGGCCCAAGTGAAATCGCAGACGCAGCGGAAAGCCATATAATCCATGATAGCTGGAGGCCTCAGTACTGAGGACATACAGGCGTACCTTGACGATCTTGACGCAGATTCCTCAGACCCAGAGGATGGTGGGGAGAGCATAGGTGTGATTTCCTTCGCTGTGGGACGATGTGCACATTCATATTTCCCTCCTTAGACTCCATCAATGAAGTGCGAGTTGCTATTGAAGATGAGGTTCGTGTCCACTTATCGTGCCAGAGAGTCTCAGCTTCCATCAATAGCAGTTTACACCCCTCGCCACCTATTCCACCTCAGGCTCGCAAACCTTGCGGAGGCTGCCTGGGGTTGCTCAGAGCTCACCAATTACGAGCCAAGCCCGTTCCACCCAGGTTATGCCAGGAAAACACCGCCAGATACTTTCGTCTCCAGGGCCTGAACGCCCCCACAGAACTCCAAAGACAACATCCCGCAATGCAACGGTGGACCAGGACAATGTTGAGGATGTACATGATTTTTATTGAGTGCACGCTTGCTAGTCTAACATTCATCGCTACTAGCCAAACTGAACCCACAAACGGTCGTACGACGACCTCACTGACACAGATACCCAAACATCCACCCACCCAGGGGTTCATCAGCATGAATATGCCATGCCGTCAGGCAACAAGCGGCCGCGCACTCTCAATACATTTACAACCAAGCGACTGACCGCGCACGAGATCAACTGGGAGGAGAGGGGGAAGCAGGGTCCTAGCAGGAAAGGGAAACCGAAGGCGCATGATTTCGAGGGCCTGGAGCAAACGGTCTTGAAAGCGGCGCAAACGGAGTTCCAAGTCCGTGTTTGTACCATGAACGCGTTCCCATCCGACAGTGAAAGTGAGCTATGGGCCGTCGAGTGCTGGAAAAATGGCTGTGAACAGAAGGGGCAGGAATTCGCACTTACTGACGTGCACAAGAAACTGGTGTGTGTATTCTTTTACCTGTGGTGCCAATCCGCCTGATACGCACCAGATCATGGAGCGTCATTCGACTATTCGTGGCCGTGTCAAAGACAAAGTTGCCCTGAAGGCAGCTGTCTATTATGGCTTCCGCCATGGTACTGATGATGCCAGAGGCCCATCTACAAATCACAAATTCAACCTGAGAAATAATTAGAAAATTGTAGTTTGAATATTCGTAGTAAGATACATTACCGCTGTAAACACAAGGGCAATGCTGGCGTCGGGGATGGGATGGAAAGAAGCAGAGTATTTGATTCCATCGGCGTTCTTGGAATCGAACCATTGCTCGTTGATTATCTCCTGCAGGATTGGGTGAGCCTAGATGCCTGTGGACTGCGCCACATCCTAAATATATACGTGACTTCAGCATTGTGGGCATGCCTAGGGCAAGACTGACCTGGTACACGTAGCCGTCCTCTTGGAGCAGAATTTCGGCCAACTTCTTGTTGGCCTGAATTGTCATATGCCGAGGCCCTGTTCCATGATGTATACATTCGTCATCTCAAAGGCCTGGAAGCCTGGCGAACTTTTAGCGCGAAATCAGCAAAGAGTCTCGCTCGATTAAAGGAGAATTTGCATGATAATGGCAGGTATGTCCCTCTGTGTTATTAACCCTTCACAAAGCACCTTGACCTGGGGCGCTATCTCTAGATTGCATGCTCGCCTGCCGATCTTGCAAGATGACCCGAAGCCAAACTTCAACATGACGAAGTTCTCCCTGGCCGCGCAGGCCATTGAATCATCCGACGAGGATTGAAACTGGGGGGGATCGAGGGGTCAATTGCCTTTATTTGCCCATGGGCCATGCCGCGAATAGTACACGCGCGTATATGTGATATATTCTCTCTAACTAGCTCAAATCAAACATAAAAATGTAACAATTGAAGTTGATCCCAGAATAGCTCAAATTGAAGAAATACGGCGCGCGGGATAGCGCTACAGCGCAACTACCTCGCCGTTACATCGAGGTACAGGGCTTAATGTAGTCTTGTGGGCGCGCTATGTAGCCCTACATGACAGCTACACCGGCCTACACCGGGCTACAGCACTACACCCGAACTACGGTACGCTCCATAAACGGGCAATGTCCTACAGGGCTACAAGTCCTACATCGCCTACGTGGGACTGCGTAGGACTGCGTATCACCATGCCTTTTTCCTGATGGTCGAGTGGGCGTTAGACCATCTCTCATACCGTATCGTGACGCACGCCGTTTACACCGTCGAGTCAGTTATACGACGAGCGTCGCTAGCGTCTTTGTTTCGTCCCGTCCTGCGTCCTTGCGACTAGACGCCCCTTACGAGCTTGTCTGTACTAAGATTTTCTCACTTCTTGTCCGTCGGGGTGGCTGATCGTACTGAGCGCGCGGCACCGAAGCTCCATCCATCCGCCATTGGGAACATAGGAACTTATACTCTGCTGTAAACGTACGATTTCCAAGATTGAGCCTGAAGTCTTGGGTTCCGCGCAACCACCGCGCAGCCTACTCGTGCTTCTGCGGGAAACTGCATGCTCAGACAGAGGGACAGACCAAAGACGCGGTTGTATCTGTAAGCTGGTACCGCGGCAGGCTGGTACCGCAGCCTCTTCGCTCCCTCGCCTTCGCCCTGCCGGGCCCACAGCGGAAACTATGGGCATTGGCTCTGGGCGTTGTCTGTTTACTGTGGTGCACTAGCATTAACGCTGCTAGTCTACTTGCTGTACACAGCAAGCACTGTCCAGCAGGAACTTGAGAGTAAATAATATGTCAGCAAAAAGAGCGTACCACGGACTGGGGAGAATGGTAGGAGCATAGACTCCAATCTTAAACGTGTTCACGCTTGTCGTTTTCGTAGGGTAGCTTTGTAGATCCAGACTTTACAGTAATTAGAAGCGACGTACCACAAGAAGGTAATCGCAGGCACCGTACTAATGCCAGACCCATCGATGTAGCCAGTTGCACCCGCAACAATACACCCAGCATCCAAGCCGAGCAGAATACTGATATTCTTCAAAGGAGAACCAAACACCTCCGCGAGAACGATAAGAATCCGATGCCGATAAATCCGAGAGAGCATATGGCAGCGTCCGCGGTGCAATTGTGGTGGGACACTTCTGAAATAGTTCGCTGGTGGGGAACAATTGGCAGCCATTTGTTCCGCAGCCCAGGTTAAGTGCACCTGAGCCACCGACGAGGGAGCTACCGACCCGAAGAACCACCATACCTGTGACGGATACATCCCGTAAGCAACCATGTTATTTGGTGAATGGAAGGTATTATATTCTACCTGTGATGATTGGCGGGAACAGTCTTTTCAGAGTTTGTGATGGCACAACGGATAAAAACATTTCTAGATAGGAAAAAACAAGAGCGGTACATGTCGTAAAGGGATCAGCTGAGTAGCCGGTTTGGAAGTGGCAGAGAATATCTTACCGAGAAGTTTGCCATAGGCTGCAGGGAATAGCAAATGCGCACCGTCGGACAGCGTAGTGGACGAGCATGTATATTGCTATACATAGCACCAAAGATATGCATGGTGAGGAAAACGGTAGAACATAAGCCATTCAGAGATAGTAAAAGTATAGAATTTGCAGTAGACAGCGTCGAGAAACTAGTGCGAACAACTACTGTGTGTTAAGCGTCATTCCGCCAATACAGAGACCAAACCAAAATTGTTCTTACCTGATATTAGACCATTCCCAAGATCAAAACCACCGAAGAGTTTTAGACGGGATACCGGCATTAGGCTGAGGATGCCTGTAGTTGCGTTAAATGCACCAGTATAACCTACAGGCGGTGGCACCCACCACTCCCCATCAATGATGCCAAGATTAGGTACGCTGATGTTGCATCCAAAATTAGAGAACTTGCGAAGGTGCTGGGTGGTGTGATAAGACCTGCACCGATGTTACTAGTATATCTGACCCTGGTCAGCTTTCAACACACCATGTTGCAAGCCTGAAGCGACCGCAAGTACTAAGGGCAACTCATCGTCGAGAGCATAGAAAGCCCGCGCCCTCCTGGTGAAAGGAAGAGTGGGAAGGCACAGCCATGCATAGCCATAGTCATACTGTGATAGCTCCCAACCCACCCCGCCCGTGCAATGCAACCATCCCCCGAAATGTTCGCTCGGCCGTTGAGGATCAGACAGCAAAGGCAGATTGCGGCGTGAGAGTGCTCTGTGCAGATTGGATGTGAGAAGCACATTTTAAGAGAGGCAGACTTAAATAAGATTGGCGGAGACGGCGTTATGGGGTCCTCAGAGTTGACCGTGACAAGAAGACCGTCCTCGCCGTTCTGCAGTCTTCCCGGGATGCGGCAGTACCATGGCTTTGTGACAGCCTGACAGCCGATCACGATCACAGCAGCACCCACTCATGCACACTAGACTAAGGCCCCTTGACTAATCGCCAAGCACGCTTTCTCGCCGGGTGCGGGAGTCTGGCGGAGAACGCAGGTGCCTTGCACGCCCGGGCCACACTGCCGGTACCGTGGCACGTGTGTCCAACACGTCACTGCTTCCCGCGCGCACAATTGTCGGCATCGTCACAACCGTCAGTGGTCACAGCTGCCCCAACCCGTGCAACCTGCAAAAACAACGGCTACAACGGCTATAGCCGACACCCTAACCGCCTCAACCATCCGAATCCCCACGCCTTGTGGTCATCAGCGGGCCGTTGGCGGCGCTGGAGAACTCGAGGAGCCGCTTCACCATTTCGACCACCGTGGTGTCATTCGCGCTGGCGTTATGGCAAATCACACTGAGGATCTATGCACACGTCATGCTACATGTCAACGCCGTGCTCACATTTATAATAAAAGGCCTACGAGTTAGGGTATGGGCGCTGTCAAGTCTTCTCATTCCCACGTTCTGACCGCACTTCCCTCGTACTGCCTCCTTCGTCCCCCATACCGCCATGACCTTTAAATCCTCAATGGACCACAATGAGCAGGTTGCCAAACCTTTTCCTTCACCCGGGCATGACGAAATGCCGCAGACCGTAGGACCGTCTTTGGTACCCGCCAAGGTAAGCAAGGTTTATTCCAGGAGGCTAAAGAATCAACGGGACTGACGAACTGACGAATCTTCATGAATAGGTCGTATCGCTGTCTACTTCTGCTCTTGCTACAGGGGGAACGGGCTTTGAATCTAACCCCAAGACTCAACCCGATGATCGTCGAGGTGCCGGGCTCAGGTTGCTTTCACTCGGTAATGTTTTCATGCTTGTTATACGACGCCTTCTGAGTCCATTAGCAGATGGCGGCGGCATCCGTGGCTTGTCCGAACTTATCATTCTACAAGAAATCATGCAAAGAATCCAGCGCCAAGAAGGGCGACAAACGGTGCCCCTTCCTTGTGAATACTTCGACTTAATCTGCGGTACGAGTACAGGCGGGTAAGTTACTTGCTTAACGATCACCGTCGCTCTCTAATATGAACCGCGCAGGCTCATAGCACTTATGCTGGGCCGCCTCCGCCTCCCCGTAGATAAAGCGATCGAAGCCTATGCCAATTTCGCCTCAAAAGTGTTCTCGGAGAAGAAACCATTTTGGAAGGATGGAATGTTCAAGGCTAGCAATTTAGAGAAAGCTATCAAGGCGATCATCCAGGAATCGACTGGCGACCCTAACGCACGCATGCTCGATCCAAGACCAAGCAGCGAAGTGTGCAAAACGTATGTTCACGTTGACGCTCTTGCTTGACTTGGTCCATAGCTGACCGTGGCCCAGTTTCGTCTGCGCGATGCCCGCAAACAATATAAGCACACCCCGTCTCTTTCGCACGTACACCGCGGAAAGGAATGAATCGTTCGACTGCGCTATCTGGGAGGCCGCTCGTGCTACGTCTGCCGCTCCTACTTTCTTCAAACGTATTTTCATCGGCATACGACCTCTGGATGAAGAATTTGTCGATGCCGGTCTGGGTTGCAACAACCCTGCGAAGCAAATACTCAGGGAGGCAGAACACATCTTTCCACACCAACATATTGCTTGTGTCATAAGTATTGGGGCGGGGAATGTCACCACAATGGGCCTACCGGCACCCAGTCTGTTCAAGAGGATCATTTCTTTAGATGTCGCCGAGGTATTGAGGAAGATCACAAACGAGTGTGAAGCCACAGCGGAGGAAACTGAATTCCGCTTCAGATTTATTGCAAATGGCTACTTCCGGTTCAACGTTGAACAAGGAATGGAAAATGTGACACTAGCTGAGTGGGAAAGGCTGAGAGAGGTGCAGACACACATATTGCAGTATCTGCAGCAGGGCAAAGTACACAAGATGCTCACAGTGGCTGTCAAAGCTCTGACAAAGCGGCGGGAAGTGATACCTGCTGCACACCTCAGTGCGTACAACCTGCATTGCCTTACAACTGATGACATATGTTTTATGATAGACACCATAGGTGTAAGGACTGTCGGCAGGGAACCTGATAGAAGAGCACATTTTAAGACTTGCCCTCCACCAGCAAGCATGTTTACTGGAAGAGCTGATATCCTTATGCAACTGGAGGGATACTTCTTTGCAGACTGGCCATTTGAGGAGATGGAACAGCGCATCTTTGTCTTATATGGGCTTGGTGGGGCTGGAAAAACACAGATTGCATTGAGATTCATTGAAAGGGTTTATCAACGGTGGGGTAGTTTACCCCAGCCTGTTATGTTTGGACTAACTTGTGTTATATTTAGTTTTTGGAAAGTCTATTACATTGATGCAAGTAGTGTGACTACTATTGAGTCTGGCCTTGAAGACATTGCTTGGGAAGAGGGTATTGGTAGGACTGCCAAATATGCTCTTCTCTGGCTTTCTGGACAATCCCAAAGGTGGTTGCTCTTCATGGACAATGCTGATGACCATGACATAAGCCTTCAAAAGTACTTTCCACTGTGCAGGCATGGGAATATCATTGTGACAAGTCGCAATGTGGAGTGTTGTGTGCATGCACCCAGCTCCAACTGTCATGTGGCAAGTATGAATGTGAAGGAAGCTGTTCATTTGCTCCTTGTGTTTTCTAGAGTCAAAGATTCCATAAAGAATCTTAGCTTGGCATCTCTCATTGTCAAAGAACTTGGTTATCTTGCCCTGGCGATTGTACAAGCTGGTGCCTATATCTCAAAGGGATGCAGCTTAAAAGACTACCTGAAAATTTTCCAGAAGGGTCGGGCTCAATTAATGACCAAGCACTCAGTACAAATGGTGGATGATTATCCATGGGCAGCATATGCAACATGGGAAATTAGCTTTAAAAAGCTAAGTCCCATAGCAGCAACCCTGTTACATCTGTGTGCATTTCTACACTATAGGGGGATTTCCAAAAGCATCTTTGAGAAGGCTTCTCTGATGGATCTTGATGGACCATTTGATGATGCAAAACGATTTTTACAAAACTTTCAAACCACAGATGGTGGCTGGAGTGACTTCCAATTTGAGGAGATCATTAATGAGTTAGCTTCATACTCATTAATTAGTACTAATGAAGAAGACAGTACATTTTTCATTCATCCACTAGTACATGTCTGGACTCGAGATAACTTAGAGGTGACAGAGCAGGAGAATAAACAAGGGTGTACAATGCAGATACTAGCACTTTCCATCCCATATGAAGATAGTACAGAGGATTATGCTTTTAGGAGGTCACTTATATATCATATCAATGAACTACATACCAAAGCTACAGATTCAAATGTGGCAGAAAAATTTGCGAGAGTGTTCAGTGAAGCAGGACGATGGAAGGATGCTGAAGAGCTGGAGGTTAAGGTCATGGAGGCAAGGAAGAGGGTCCTTGGTGAGGAGCATTATGACACCTTGAGGGCCATTCTCAGCCTTGCAGCAACCTATCAGAATCAGGGTCAGTGGAAAGAGGCTGAAGAGCTGCAGGTTAAGGTCGTGAAGACAAGGAAGAGGGTCCTTGGTGAGGATCATCCTGACACCCTGAGGGACATGGGCAACCTTGCCTTAACCTATCAGAATCAGGGCCGGTGGAAGGATGCTGAAGGGTTGGAGGTTCAGGTCATGGGAGCAAGCAAGAGGGTCCTTGGTGAGGAGCATCCTCACACCCTGACCACCATAGGCAATCTTGCCTCAACCTATCAGAATCAGGGCCGGTGGAAGGATTCTGAAGAGCTGGGGGTTCAAGTCATGGAGGCAAGGAAGAGGGCCCTTGGTGAGGAGCATCCTGACACCCTGAGGGCCATTCTCAGCCTTGCCTCAACCTATCAGAATCAGCGCAAGTGGAAGGAGGCTGAAGAGCTCCAGGTTAAGGTCATGAAGACAAAGAAGAGGGTCTTTGGTGAGGAGCATCCTGACACCCTGAGCGACATGGGCAACCTTGCCTTAACCTATCAGCATCAGGGCCAGTGGAAGGATGCTGAAGGGTTGGAGGTTCAGGTCATGGGGGCAAGGAAGAGGGTCCTTGGTGAAGAGCATCCTCACACCCTGACAGCCATAGGCCATCTTGCCTCAACCTATTGGAATCAGGGCCGGTGGAAGGATGCTGAAGAGCTGGGGGTTCAAGTCGTGGAGGCAAGGAAGAGGGTGCTTGGTGAGGAGCATCCTGACACTCTGAGGGCCATGGGCAGCCTTGCCTCAACCTATCGGAATCAGGGCTGGTGGAAGGATGCTGAAGAGCTGGAGGTTCAAGTCATAAAGGCAATGAAGAGTGTCCTTGGTGAGGAGCATCCTGACACTCTGAGGGCCATGGGAAAACTTGCCTCAACCTATGGGGATCAGGGCCGATGGAAGGATGCTGAAGAGCTGGAGGTTCAAGTCATGGAGGCAATGAAGAGTGTCCTTGGCAGGGATCATCATGACACCCTGACCGCCATGGGCAACCTTGCCACAACCTATTGGGATCAAGGCCGGTGGAAGGATGCTGAAGGGCTGGAGGTTCAAGTCATGGAGGCAATGAAGAGTGTCCTTGGCAGGGATCATCATGACACCCTGACCGCCATGGGCAACCTTGCCACAACCTATTGGGATCAAGGCCGGTGGAAGGATGCTGAAGGGCTGGAGGTTCAAGTCATGGAGGCAATGAAGAGTGTCCTTGGCGGGGATCATCATGACACCCTGACCGCCATGGGCAACCTTGCCTCAACCTATGGGCATCAGGGCCGGTGGAAGGATGCTGAAGGGCTGGAGGTTCAAGTCATGGAGGCAAGCAAGAGGGTCCTTGGTGAGGAGCATCCTGACACCCTGAGGGCCATGGGCAACCTTGGCATAACCTATCAAAATCAGGGCCGGTGGAAGGATGCTGAAGAGCTGGAAGTTCAAGTCATAAAGGCAATGAAGAGTGTCCTTGGTGAAGAGCATCCTGATACCCTGAGCACCATGGGCAACCTTGCCACAACCTATTGGGATCAGGGCCACTGGAAGAATGCTGAAGAGCTGGAGGTTCAAGTCATGGATGCAAGAAAGAGGGTCCTTGGCAAGGAGCACCCTGACACCCTGATCGCAATGGGCAACCTTGCCTCAACCTATCGGGATCAGGGCCAATTGAAGGATGCTGAAGAGCTGGAGGTTCAAGTCATGGAGGCAAGAAAGAGGGTCCTTGGCAAGGAGCATCCTCACACCTTGACCGCCATGGGAAATCTTGCATCAACTTATCAGAATCAATGCCGGTGGAAGGATGCTGAAAACCTTGGGGTTCAAGTCCTGAAGGCAAGCAAGAGGGTCCTTGATGAAGACCATCCTAATACCCTGAGGGCCATGGGCAATCTTGCCACAACCTATAGCAATCAGGGCCGGTGGAAGGATGCTGAAGAGCTGGAGATTCAAGCCATGGAGTTAATCAAGAAGCAGCATCCTGGAAAACTGAGTTAGCTATTTTTAATGTGCAATGATATATAGACTTAGTTTCAGTACCTATATGCTGATTTACTGTTACATATCATGACACCCAGTGTCAGACTAGAAAGGACTGAGGCTTCAACATATGTGTTGTGCCCTTAATGAACTACTGGTCCTAAGTATTTGTGAAGTTAGAAATGTCAGAAGATTTGAAACTGAGTTTGACAAAGATTTGAGGTTTGGAAGTGAATGTTTATGTTGAAAGTTGGAGGTTGTGAGCAGGGGGCAGAGTCAAGAGATGGAAGGTGGAGCAAAAAACACTTAGAGACAGAGATCTTGCAAGGGCTCACTATGCTAAGAACAGGAAGCTTGAGTGACTGTAGCACATATTGAAATTGATAATCTGACCACAGAATAAAGTGCATACAGGAGGGGTTTTTATACAAAGAGCTGAGATAACATATAACATGGAGGTACTAAGCATGTTCTGCTAACAGCGAAAGTAGCTAAGAGATATGGGGTAACTAATGCTAACCAAGGGAACTACAAATGGCACAAGAGCAGATCATAAGCTAATAGAAAACTACAAAGGGCAAAGGGGCCATGTAACATTGGAGAGGTTGGTGTTTCTTGAGTCATGAACCTAGGGGTACAGGAAAGTTTTCCCTAAATGTCTGAATTGTGAAAGACTAAGAGACGTCGATAGTGGAATAGGTCATGAGTTGGATTCAGACTTCTACTTGAAGTCAAATCGAGTGGAGTTGTAAAAACAGGGAGATAGAGAAACACAATGTGTGTGTTCTCTTCAGTGTTAACTATGCAAGATCGTGCGTCGCAAAGTACCAAGATGTCAAAAGGTGAGTTCTAATTGACTAGGGTATTTGGATGTACAAGCTGAACTATTTATCTAGCTAGGGGATGTGCTGCGGTGCAAGGAGTGGAGAGGTGATATATGGGTGTACTCAGGTGGTTGGGCTCGAGGGACCGGTATTCCGGATGCAGCGGTAGCTATGTGGCTTGTCTGTCGAATGAGAAGAGATGTGGATAGTCATATGTATCAGAAGTGTGTAGTGTAAGTAGAAAGAAAGAAAGATGGAAGGAATGTATGCAAGTGGTTAAACATCTAGTCGCTCCATGGATCAACGTGTCTCAGGCTCGGGCTTCATCTCGGATTGGGGATGGATCCGCAGGTATTGGATCAGGAATGTATCTGTGGGGCAATGGGATTGTTGGAATGTGTCGTGCGGATGTGTGTGGGCTCGGATGGTCTCAGTCAATGCGTGTGGAGGTGAGTAGGCGGCATGGGGTACATGTATGTGGTCATGGGGTGCTTTGGCTGGGTGTGTGATGGTAGTGATGGGCTATTAGTACATTTGTGACATGAATAATATAGTTGAAAGGAGGGAAATGATGTCAAAGGTGGGGCAATGTGGGATGAAGTCAGAGGTTGCAGAGTAGCAGGTTGCAGGACTTGGTGTGTGACATGGTCATCACATCTATAGTACTAGTGTCGGAAAAACCCTGGGGGTTTGTTGCTCTCATTCATGGCTATATGGTCAGGGCTCCTGGGCAATTGATGGCCACAGTCTGGTGATTAATCACAGCATGGTGGTGACAACTGGAGGTTGATTGCAATGACTTGGTGACTATTTCCCACAATTGGCAATGACCTGACAATCTCAATCACCATTAGGGAAATCTGGCCGTTGCCTATCCTGCCATTGCTGCTGTTTCCAAGCCTCCCCCAGTCTTCAGTATCCTTCTGTCTGGTGTTCTATTCATATCCCTCCCAGTTCTGACCACCTCCAACACTATTCCTTCCCTATCCATCCTGTCCCTTTTATCGCTGGGGCGACCATTTAAGTAATCTGGGCTTTGGACACTCGAGAGTAGATCACTGTCAGGGGAACCCCATCCTGAGTCCATTTCTGGTCTTGGCTTTGGTCCCTATCTGAGGTCTGTATCTGGAACAAGCACACCCCAGGGGCCAAGCTGAGCTCCCAAGCCTTTGGCTTCAGCCACTTTCCTGGAGTGGCACCAAGGTTGTGGATTGAGTCATGCATGTTAAGTGAGTGCCGTGGAGGTTTGGACTTATGTCAGCAGTGGAGCGGGCATCCCTGACTTTGATCAGGGGTTCAAGGTATATAAGCAGTGTGATGGCAGCAGAGGACCCTAGCTTTTCCTCTTTGGATCCTCTGTCAGGTGAGTTGTGTGTCATGGAGGTAGCTCTTATTCATCACTTTGGATGCTTCTCTGCCAGACCACGTGATTTCTGCAGTCTAGGGAGAGTTGCCCTTACAATCATTGGGCATACATAGTTATAAGTAGCTGGCACAGGAGTTTCTTAGATTTTCTCTTTGGATCCCCCTGTTGTTTGACAACTAGATTAAGAGAATTGATTGTATAAATATGCACTCAGGGAATGAGGGCTTGCCTTGCAGATGTGTATATGGGCTGACTAAGCTTAGCCTAGTGTGTCTAGTGGCACTTAAGGCCATCAGTCATGTGACTGTGTCAAAGACAAAACTGTCCTGATCAGAGGAACACAGGCTCCAAGGCTTTCACACTTGGGGCAGTTTAGAGTAGACTATGATAATAGACTCTCAACAGAGGATGTTCAGATTGATAATAATGTACATTCTTCTAGGATATATTAGATATCTTTTAAAATATCAACCATAACTGAATTCACAGTCCATCATTTTGAGCACTTTGTATGTTGTGGATATTCTAATTTTTTTTCAATGTTCTGAGATTTTAAAAATATGTTTGTATGTGCCAAAGCATGGTGTGTATTGAGATAACAGAACAATGTCAGATAGGATTTGATAATGTGAAGGGAAGAATGTACAAATACACAGACACCCTTAGGGTGGAGGTGACAAACAGCAAATGATGCATCAGGGATGGCACATGAGGGTGACATGTTTATAAATCATGATGACAGGAAAATATGGCAGAGGAACATAACTGTCAGATGGGATTGGTCAGAACAGTGTCTGTGGATCACAATGACAGGAAAATATGGGAGAGGAACGTAACTGTCAGATGGGATTGGTCAGAATGGTGTCAGGGGATCCTGAGGAGGACCACATGAGACAACCTATGCGATGAATCAAAAAGATGCAATGAAAGGATGTGTAAGATGCCCTCATGATATGACAGAATCTGTAGGTGTTCACATGGAAAAGGAAACAATGGAGACACCATGTTTATAAAGATGAGACACAATTGAAACGATCAAGAATGAGACAGCATGGAAACAATGGAGGGACAGGTCACATGGTACCAAAATATGGGTAAAGATATGCAAAGAGATGCAAATGTTTACAGGTGATTTGCTTAATAGAAGACTAATAATATATTCAATCCATTCTATGGTTTAACATATGGCTAACTACTTTGTAACTTGGAACAGCATTCAATGTACCTTAACATCAACATGCAAGTCCCAGATGATGAGGATGATGTCATATTTCCACAAGATTGAGCCTCAGTCATGTAACCAAGGCACCACACCAGCAGAGGTGGCTTCCCTGGCAAGCAGGCACCCAGACATTGTCAGGAGGGAATGAACACTATAGCACTAACACTGCTGTACAGAGATATCAGACATCACGGAATAGATGGAGCATAGCTCTCTATACCTGCAGGACCATAATCCCCATCTCTGAGACTGCTTCTGACCCCATGCAGATTGTGAGCATTTCCCCTATCAATAAGTAGTATTTTGACCCATTCTCTTGATATCTGAAACCCTACATTCCTTTTTGTATTTGAGGCTGCAGATGCACATGAGTGAGGGTCTTAGCAGGAGTTCTCCAGAGTCTCCTTAAGACTGAGCTCCGAACTCTGAAGGAGGTACACACAATGCAAAGCTTTCCAGTACATCTATCTTGAGTGTACGATTCCCCACATGTATATAATATCAATTAGCGCAGCTTGTCACTGCCTGCTCTAATGCCTTTCAAAGTGTCAAATTGCACTGTTCAGGCAAGGACATATTATACATCTGATGTCCTTAGACCATTCCCACAGGTTGCTGTAAGTTTCCAAAAGCATCCTTTTCAGCTTTTCCATATGGTTCATAGATGCTTCTATAATGTATATAATGCCTATTCATAATTTCAAAAGACCCTCTTCTGACGGTGCAGGGGCCACTGCATTCCATCATCACTTTAGCCATGTCCCACACACTTGATTTCCACTTCCACTTCACATGTGTGGCAATCACAAATCTTCATCTTTCATTGCAGTGGTCAAATACTGCACATGCCCATCTGTCAGGTAGTGATAGTCGGCGATGTTAAGCTCCAGAGTAGCCTTCAAATGTCTGTCCAAACTTGAGGTTCAGTATGTTATTGCATAACAGAGAGTATGCTTATGTAGCACACTCTTCCTTGCTAGTGCTTTGGCTCTCCAAATCCCACATCTGCAAATCCACAGAAGACCATGTCCTGTCAGGTGTTAAGAACGTAAATTGTACCTAAGACTCAACCTGAGGGCCAAGCCAAGGTTAGCCGAAGTTTGGGAACAGAGGGCTTGGCTTCAACTTCGTAGGTTGCACCCACTACAGTGTTCCACCCTAATTTTGGGAAACGGATTCGGGAATGCATCCGGCTAGAAGCTGAGGTTCAGAATGAGGTCAGACAGAGAAGCGGAAAGATATGAGGAATCTAAGTCGATATCAGAACTGAGGAATTAGTGTACATGACAGGGGGTTTATATACTAATTGCAAGGAACAGAAAGAGGGCATCAATTCCCGTATCAGCAGGAAGCAGGGTCGACGGACGATCATCAGAAATGGAACAGGACTATCTAGGAAAGGGGATCAGGGTGAATGATGAACCGATAGGGAACCGGAACCCGAGTTAAGCTGAAGGTTCCCGAGCGAGATCGAGGCCAGGCCTCAGGTCCGGACTCGGAACGGTCTTAACATCAGGGGAGACTGATTGGGGAGCGTTGACAGTCCAGAGCTGGACACTAGAGCATAAAATCAACAGGTCAAGTTGGAGATGAGTGACCATACTGGGAGTGCAATACACATATGACATAAGTCTGGGCCACACACTCACTTCCTGCAGACCCCACACTGCGTGTGTGCACATGGAGGTAGAGTGTGGTGGCAGCCTCACATACGTGTGTACACATGGAGGTAGAGCGCAGTGGTGTTGCATGGAGGTAGAGCATGGTGGTGTTGCATGCATGTCTAGGAGGTAGATGCAGGAGATGAGTGAACATCAAACATGATCGGCATCCTCTACCCAGCGTGATGGTCCATCACTGACCCCATCATCTTCCCGATCCAACCCCTTTAGGTGTTCGTATGGCTGGAATGCATTCGCGGGATGTCCTACCTGTAGATCGTGTGGGATCAACCCAGCAGACGAAGAGTCTGTGCAGGGTAGCGTATATGCAGGTCCCAAGACGTGTTTTCATACATAAGTATCTTTGTCCCCTTTCCTCCCTGTCATTTCATGTTCGCACTCCTCTTTCATTCTATTGTATATCTGTGTTTCATCTATTTGTATCATGACTGCACACCCCTATCCAACCCTGACTCCAGATGGCCTCTTTCCTATTCACTGATATCATATGAGCATTTGATATAAGTAGTTTCCATTCACATGTATATTCCCCAGTTCAATTATCATACGTCCATCTTGTGCAAAACTTGACCTCACTGTGATAATCGCCTTGAGCCCTCTCCTGCAGATACCTATCTTCACCAGAGGAGGACTTAAGCACCACTGTGAGTTTTGTACTTTGCCTTCGTTACCTTGGTCTTCATATTATCATCTGCGCTGTTGGAGAAGGGCTCCCAAGGAGCGCCTTTCGCAGGGGAAAGGATTGTTGCTACTTAAACAACCTTTCCATAACACCTTGTACATTACATCGTCAAGTGCCACAGGCTACTACGACTGTAGATAGGGCGAGCTCCGTTCAGGCAGCTCTCTTATCTTCTGAACATTTATTGGTTCACCTTATTCGCCGAACGGCACATCTCTTCGCACAAGTTATTTGCGCATTCGCTGTGTTCACTAATACACGATATTAAGGCCTAAAAACCAATCTTGACAGGTGTATGGTACAGTGTCTCTGGGGGATGAAAGTAACAGCAATGAGGAATTGATGGGGGTGGATAGCATGGTGGAAAGTGAGGTAGAGGATATTAGAATGAGGGAGTAAAACTACACTACTGAAGCTTGGAGTAATGAATTTTCTTCGCATTATTGATTTTTTGTGTGATTTTTGTTATTCGGATGGGGAGGTTTTCTTGGAATATAACTACTGAGAGTTGTGGGGGTTAAACATGGAAATAATAGAGAGGCCAAAGGTCCTGGCTTGCCAGGATAAGACTCGTGGAAGTCTTTGACCAGTTCCAAGGTGTGGTCAAGCTTGGAGGCAAGGATCCATGAGGTTTCTTCGTCAGTACCCTCATAACCAGTCCACCAAACAAGGTAGAGTAATTTGCAACTCTGTCATGACCCGTATATTTCCCTTACCCCACTGTCTCTGTTGCCCCTCTCATCATTCCTCTTGCATCTTCACCTGAGTTTGCCATACCCTCTGACCACTCCCCCACTATGTTCGTTCCACTCGCTCTTCGCCACATTCACCGAATGACCATTCGCTGCTCACATCATTCGCCAGAAGGCACACCATCAAACATGATCGACACCCTTTACCCGGCGTGATGGTTCATCACTGGCCCCATCACCTTCTCGATCCATCCCCTTTAGGTGATCATATGGCCAGGATACATTCGCAGGTTGTCCTACCCGTAGGTCGTGTGGGATCAACCCAGCAGACGAAGAGTCCATGCAGGGTGGTGTATATGCAGGTCCCAAGGCGTGTTTTCGTACGTAGGGGCCTTCACCCTCTTTCCTCTCCATCGTTTCATGTTCACACCCCTCTTCCATTCTATTGTATGTCTATTTCATCTATTATGTATCCTGACCGCGCACCCCTATCCAACGCTGACTCCAGACGGCCTCTTTCTTATTTGCTAGCATCATATGAGCATTCGATATAAGTAGTCTACATTCGCATGTATATTCTTCAGTTCAATTATCATACGTCCATCTTGTGCAAAGCTTGACCTCACTGTGATGATCGCCTTGAGCCCTCACCTATAGATTTCTATCTTCAACCAGAGGAGGACTTAAGCACCACTGGTGAGTTTTCATACTTCACCTTCATTACTTTAGTCTTCAAACTATTTTCTATGCTGTCAGCGAAGGGCTCCAAAGGAGTGCCTTCGCCGGTGAAAGGATTGTTGCTATTTAGACAACCTTTCCAAGACACCTTGCACGTTACATCGTCAAGTGTCACGGGCAATCCGCTTTCTCATGCCTACCACAACAACCCAAAACCAAAAATTCCTTATTCCCATATAACCACACTAGCTACACCACTCCTTAGTGGATCGCTGACGTCAATCGGCGATAGCACGAGGCTCCTACAAAATAGAAGCCCCCAAAAAACCGATGCCACCGAGCGTCAACCCACAGGTGCCCGCCACGTCACAACACCGCATGAGGGCAGGCACCGCACAACAGAGCAGTACGAAGACGAGAGCTGAGCTACTGGCTGAACCAAGTGTATCAGTAAGAACTAGAGAGCAAGCTAGGCAGTTTCTCGACAGGTACGGGTACTACGCGAAAGACGAACCACTGTCAGCGGAGCAACTCAGCTACGCGCTGCTATCTCTGGCACACAACGCAAGTGGCAAAACACTGCAGGAGGGCATCAGAGCGGTGGCAGTATTGATGTTAGAGGAAGCGGCGAAAGGGGTAGGAGCGGTGGTGATGAGGCATGTCGAAAAGAGCCTGGAGCCGGCCCTCACCAAAGTCGCAACGGCGGTCGATGAGGCAAAGGAGGCAGCCGAGCTAGCGAAGGCGGCGACGGAAGGAGCTTACAACGTCATAGAACACATCAACAACATGAGGAAACCAAGCAGACAGAACGAAGATGACGAGACAGGGAGGACGACATACGCAGCTGCGCTCAAAGGTAATGTACCCCTGTCACATCCGAGTAATTTGGCGAGAGCAAAGGCTAGAGAAAGACAAATACTGATCGACGGAGACCCCCAAGCGGAACAGAACACGCTCACTGAGCTGACCGAACAGGAACTGGTAGCAAAAGCCAATGAAGCCATCGACAATCTGGGGGACGACCACAGCCACATCAGCAGGGCTTTCGCCGGGGCCAAAAAGCTAGCGAACGGCAGGATAGTCTTCGACTTGGAAACGGCGGAGGCAGCGAGGTGGATCCAAGCAAACAAAATAGCATTCCTTAGCAAGTTCAGCGTGACGGCCATGATAAAAGACAGGGCCCTATCGGTCATAGTGGAATACGTGCCCCTGACCCACTCGCCGGACGCGCTCGCGGAGATGGGAAAAATCGAACGAGACTCCAAGCTGCCATCGGGCTCCCTGATCTCAACTCGCTGGATAAAGCCCATGCACAGAAGAACAGCGGGCCAAAAATCCGCCCACATCATAGCGAAATTTAGTAGCACAGAGGCCGCAAACCAAAGCATAAGGGACGGACTAATCATAGCGGGAAAGAGGACTTGGGCCAGGAGAATGAAGAGAGAGCCACGCCGCTGCCTAAAGTGTCAGGCATACAATGCGCGGCACATCGCCGCAGAATGCAATAGCCACGAGACATGCGGGACCTGCGGGGACGAACACAGAACCGCTGACTGCCAAGAGAACGACCCGAAGAGATACAAATGCGCCAACTGCAACGTGCAGGGACACGCTTCATGGGACAGAACATGCCCAATGTTCAGAGCAGCGTGTGCGGCGGCGGAAAAGAGCGACCCGGAACATACCTACAGATTTTTCCCAGACGAGCACCCGTGGACATGGGAGCAACAGAGAGAGACGGAAGAGGCAGCCAACGCAGGAGAAGTACTGAGAAGAGCCAGCGCACACAAAGACAGAAGGGCAAGAGCAGTAGAGGAAGAGGCGAACAGGGGGAGACAGATGAACGGCGCAAATGAAAGCAGGCGCCAGAGGGAACAAGAGGGATCAGGATACAGAACTAGGATGGAGAGCACAGCGAGCACCAGAGGAGAAAGACGAAGGGCGAACCCGAGAATCGGACACAGAGACCAAGGCTGGCACGAACGTCAGCCAGGAGAGGGTAGGCAGAGCCGACTGGACAATTACGGGATAGGGAGCAGCCGCGAACGGCCCCAGATAGGACAGCGAACCGAGGGCGACAACAGCCCGATCCAAGGATGAACGAGACAAACCAACAGCTAAAAAACTTGAGGATCAGACAGCAGAACGTGAACAAATCCTTAATGGCAACGGCGGAAATGCTAGCTAAGTGCCCACCTGACCGATATGACATTCTCGCCGTCCAAGAACCATACATTGACTTCTTGGGAACTCTAGAGCCACACCAAATTGGTATTCAGTCTATCCAAAAACACACTACCAGGACAAAGAAAAGAGGACGAGATCAATGATCCTAGTGAGCAAGAGAATAGCCACAAGCGCGTGGGGGGCCGAGGATGCAGGATCACCGGACGTCACGGCAATAAAACTCAAAACATGCATGGGTAACGTACTAATCGTAAACATATACGCTGACTGCGCACAGTCTGATAGTATAAGAGCCACGAGACGATACATGCAGAGGAAAGCGACACAAGAGGAGACACAGGGACAGGAAACAGAAGAGGTAATCTGGCTAGGAGACTTCAACAGGCACCACCCGACGTGGGACGAGCTCCGAAACTCTCACCTCTTCACCAGAGCCAACTTGGACGAAGCACAAATCCTGTTGGACGCGGTCTCGGAGTACGGGCTGCACATGGCTCTACCCAAGGGCGTCCCCACTCTCAAAGCGATGGCCACAGGAAATCACACCTGGACAGATAACGTCTTCATCTCATCTCTATTAATAGAAAGCCTCACCAGTTGCATAACAGTACCGGAGGACCGACCACCAAAGAGCGATCATTTCCCTATCGACACCACAATCGACGTGATGGTCAAGGCTAGCATACAGAGCCAGAGACCCAATTATAGGCAAGTAGACTGGAAAAAGTACAATGAGAAGCTCGACGCAAGACTACGAAGCGAAATAGGAACACCAATACCACTCACTAAGCAACAGTTTCATCACTACCTATGCGCACTGACGACAGCCATAATAGACATGACAGACGAATTGGTGCCGAAAAGCAAACAATCACCCTACATGAAGCGGTGGTGGTCCCTGCAGCTGACCCAGATCAGAGCGGAAACACGACGGCTGGGCAGGAGGTCATACGCGAAGAGGGACAGCCCAGAAGACCCGATACACGGTAAGTACAAGAGCGCCAGGAACCGATACGCAGGAGCCATAGAGAAATCAAAGAAGCAGCATTGGAGAGACTTCCTAGACAAAATAGACCAAAAGACGATCTGGACAGCACACAAGTATGCATCGCAGGAAGCCAACGACGGGGGCCGAGTGAAAGTACCAGCACTGTCAGAAGTAAGGGCAAACGGCACAAGGGCAACGGCGGAGACAAATGAGCAGAAAGCACACATGCTCTTCAACACATTCTTCCCAGAACCCAACGCCGACGCAGAGCCCATACCGCCAGACTATGAGTACCCCCCACCAGCATTTGAGTACCAGCCGATAACTGATGAGCAAATACGCAGAGCGGTAGATACTCTCAACCCGTTCAAAGCCCCAGGAGCGAACGGCATACCGAACGAGCTCATCAAACAGTGTATCGACGTTCTGATACCATACATAGGCCCCCTATTCCGCGCCACCTTCGAGCTCCAGACGTTCCCGGCAGAATGGAGAGACTCCACCACGAAGGTCCTCCGCAAACCAGGAAAAGCCGACTACACCATTCCCGGGGCATACAGGCCAATCGCACTGCTAGACACAATAGGAAAGGTATTGTCAGCATGCGTGGCGGAGGACCTAGTTAAAATGGCCAAGAAGCATCACCTGCTACCTGACAACCATTTTGGATGCAGGCCCGGACGAGCGACGACCGACGCAATCCACTACGTGGTTGGCGAAGCGAAGGACGCGTGGAGGAAGGGCAAAGTGCTAGGGGTACTATACCTGGATATCAAGGGAGCCTTCCCGAGCATCATCCTAAACAGGCTGACCCACAATATGCGCAGAAGGGGGGTACCGAGGGAATACACAGAATGGATAGACAGGAAGGTCCGAGGCAGACTCACCACGGTGTGCTTCGACGATTACGCCTCAGCAACCAGACCAATAGAAAGGGGCATGGACCAGGGATGCCCCCTATCCGCGATTGCATATCAATTTTACAACGGAGACCTGATAGACATCGCGAGAAGGGACAAAGGGGAAGGCAGCGTAGGCTTTGTTGACGACACGACCTTCATCACAGAAGGGGTGGACCTGAAGGACGCCTTCGCCAAATTGTCAGACATAATGACCAGAACGGACGGGGCGTACAGCTGGGCCAAGAAGCATCAATGCCAATTCGCAATAGAAAAATTCGGATTAATGGGACTCACCAGACGCAGATTAAGAGACCCACAAAAACCGAGCAAGATGAGACCAGTAGAGAGGCCGTCAATAACGTTAGGCGGGCACGTGATAAAGCCGACGACAACGCACAAGCTCCTAGGGGTAATAGTGGATCAGGAACTCAGGTTCAAAGATCACATGAACTACACACTAAAAAAGGGAGAGGCCTATATAAGCCAATACAGGAGACTTGCGAAGCCAACAGGGGGCGTTGCAGCTAAGCACATGAGAGCGTACTATCTAGCGGTCGCAGTACCGAGAATGCTATACGTGGCTGACCTGTTTCTCATACCAGCGACTAAGAAGCACAAGGGGACCAAAGGACACATCAACAAATTGGCGCGAATACAGCGCCAAGTGGCGCTGGACATAACGGGAGCCCTCAGATCGACAGCCACCGACACACTGGACGCGCACGCGAACTTACTCCCCTTTCCACTGCTAGTAGCCAAGCATGTACACAGAGCTGCAGTGAGACTAGCGTGTCTACCTCTAGACCACCCACTTGCAAAGAAGGTCAGCAGGGCGGCAAAGAGGTATGTGAAACGTCACCGGTCGCCGCTACACGAAATCATGCACGTCTTCAACCTCATCCCGGACAAAATGGAGAAAATACACACTGTCGTACACGGGCCCAAGTGGACCCCAGCATTTGGCGCACGGATACCACAGACGAAGGAGCGCGATAGCAGAGCACGACACAGAGAGAGCGGAGGTAACAGTATACTCCGACGGGTCAAATATAGAGGGCGGCGTAGGGGCAGCGGCGGTCTTATACAAGAACGGAGTGGAGATAAGATCCGCGAGGCTATACATGGGGCCAGACACCGAACACACAGTGTTCGAGGCGGAGCTAGCCGGAGCGGCTATAGGAGCGAAGATGATGACACAGGAAAGGTGCGAGAGGTACACAATGGTCATAGACAACCAAGCGGCGATCCAAACAACTAGAAGGGAGAGAGCGATCCCCGGGCAATATCTAGTTAATGCGCTACACGCGCAGGTCCAAAAGGTCGTCCAGCGGCAGAAAGAAGCGAAGGTTGTCATGAGATGGGTACCGGGACACAAAGGGGTGGAAGGGAACGAGAGGGCGGATGAGGAAGCGAAGAAGGCGGCGAAGGGAGCAAACAGCAGGGATCGAGACATACCGATCGAGTGCAGGGGAATGCTCCCGATAAGCAGAGCCGCCGAGATCCAAAGAAACAACACCGAGTTGAAGCTAGAGGCACGAAGGATGTTTGCTAAGTCACCCAGAGCCCGTTTCGCGCATGAGATTGACCCCACGATGCCATCTGCAGCGTTCGCAAAGATTACCAAAAACATGCCGCGCAAACATGCGAGCCTGCTCGTACAACTCAGAACGGGACATGTCGCTCTGAACGGACACCTCCACAAAATAGGAAAGAAGGACTCCCCTACCTGCCCAGCGTGCAAGAACGCGAACGAGACTGTCCACCACTACTTATTCCGATGCCCCGCATACCACGAACAGAGGAAAGCGCTGAGGAAAAAACTTGGGCGAGGGGCGGACTCGGTCAGAACTCTACTGGGGGGACATAAAGCCTTGGGGCACTTGTTCAGGTACATACATGACACGGGACGATTCAAGGAGCAGTACGGGAACACTTTGCTCCCAGCGAAAGAGACGAGAGGTCGAAGGGAGTGAGCGAGGGAGAAGAAGGGACATGAAGAGCGCGAGAGAACACACACCTCGCCCACACAGGCACGGACACGCTCAGGGCCCTGCCCAACGAGCACAAGCAGAGAAAGAGGTCTAAAGGCGAGAAGGAACACGAGCGAAGGAACTTGTATACACCGTCTTACATAGGGTGATGCCCCAAAAGACGTTAAATTGGATGAAAAAAAAAAAAAAAAAAAAAAAAAGTGTCACGGGCTATTTCGCTATGACTGTAGATAGGGCGAGCTCCGTTCAGGCATCCCTGTTATCTTCTGAACATTTATTGGTTCATCCTCTTTGCCAAACAGCATACCTATTCACACAAGTTATTTGGGCATTCACTGTGTTCACTAATACACGATATTAATGCCTAAAAACCAATCTTGACAAACTCTTCCATCTATTATCTCTTTTGGAGTTGAGTATTTCTGAGACTTCAAACTTGGGCTCACCATCAATAATGACTGGAGGTGGAGGAAGTTGCACTCAGTTCGGAATGGTGTTGGGCGAGGCTGGTTTGAGCATGGATATGTGGAATACTGGGTGGACTGAACGCATGTGATCTGGGAGTCAAAGGGTGAAGGAGTGAGTACCTGCTTGGGAAATGATCTCAAAAGGACATAAAAACTTCTTGGTGAGCTTTTTTGTGGGTCAAGTTGTATTCAAGTACTGTGCCTTGACAAAGGCAAGGGATCCCACTTGGAAATCAGGGGCTGGTTTGCATCAAACATTGGCTGAGGTTTGGTAAGGATTCTGGGCCTTGAGGATAGCTCAGCAAAGTTCTTGATGAAGCTCATCCAGGTCAACCACAATGTCTCGACCTCCTGCTGAGGCAAGGTCACACTTGGGGTGAACAGCAAGGTTTGGGTGCTAACCCTTGTTAGCGAAGAACAGGGAGATGCCAGTAGTTGCACTGGGTGCATAATTGTAGGGGAATTCAGCGAGGGGAAGGAGCGAGGCCCAATTGGACTGTTGGCAGTTGCACTAGATTCTGAGGTACTGTTCCAAGGTTTGGTTAGCACACTTGGTTTGACCATCACCCTCGGGATGGTATCCCAAGGTGAAATGCAACCGCATGTCCAGGGCCTTCCCTAGGGAATGCCAGAAGTGAGAGACAAACTTGGAGACCCTGTCCAAGGTGACATGTGAGGGGACTCCATGCTTGGAGAAGACATGAAGGTCCAGTATATGCCTCCACTCAAGCATTAGGAAAGGACAGATGCAATCCAGCTATCCTGCTTTCGGCACAATGAATCACTGGTGGCAACAGCAGACTTCCTCAATCCTACCTGAACCGCACGCTGACCTTAAATTTCGCCCTGCGCCTACGCAGTCGTCTGGGATACACGGTGAGCGTACGCATCGCATCCTCTCATGAACCAACCGCAAAAGTACGCGTCGCTTACCTGTCGAGAGCGCATACGCTGATGTCGGCGCCGAACCAGATGGGCGGAAGGCATTCTCAAGTCATAATTGAGGTTCAGGACCAGGGAGTACATGTTGACAGTCATGGGAACAGTGACTTTAACCAAGGGTTTGACAAATCCCAGGGTTCCATCCCTAACTAGCCTTCAAACAACCCAAGTCACGACGATGACCACGGACGTAACATGTCTCCCCGACCATGTCCGCTGCCGTGGAGCCGGTCAACGACCCCGCGCCGCGCAGTACAGTGCCCAACTTGAAGACACTACCACCGAGGCGTACCCACACTCTCCGCCGCCGACCGCAATCAACCATGCCTACCCCAGATCTCGTCCTTACAGAAGAGCGTATTAGCAAATACGTGCCGCTAAAAAGTGAACCATGTAGCACCACAGGGGGGGCATGTGGCCCGACACTGGTTTAACCTGCCATGCCATGCCACGCCCTGAAGGAGTGATCGAGAATAACAAGATGGTCATGTCGGACGCAGCGATTATCAACACGTCGCTTCTGCAGCCAGAGAACCAAACAATACATTTACGAGGCCCGAAAGCCTCGCCCGGCACATGAAGAAATGCGTACTATCTGAAGCGTACAGTGAATCACCACTGGCAGGCCCCGCTACCAGTGTCGCAGTTAGCCTGCAAGTTGGTTCAATCCAAGATGCGGCTGGGGCAGTGCAACAATCCGGGCCCATTCGGGGGCGGGTTGAGGCGGCAGTGTGGAGAACTCACCGTGCACAGAGTTCATAGCAGTGTACATGGACTACTTATTCGACTGCAGGGCTCACGAGCACGCGAGAATAGCCCTGAGAAGGAAACTGGGTCGCAGGTCAAAGTCACTGCGAGACCTGCTAGGCAGCCAGAAAGCTATGCTGGCGACGCTGGCGACGCTGGCGTATGTAGCGGCCACCAAGAGGCTGCAATCACTATTCGGTGATGTAACCCCTCTTCCTCCTACACGGAGCAGATCATAGGAGATGCCATAGACAGACTGAGCGTACATGGCAATACGACAAGTAACACCGGCCACAACGGCCCCATGCACACCATATGACTACCCCACACCCACGCCCATAAAACTCAACTCTTACGACCAGGACTCGCGCACCAGCATTCGGTATAAGTAGTCTACATTCACATGTATATTCTCCAGTTTAATTATCATACATCCATCTTGTGCAAACTTGACCTCGCTGTGACCATCGTCTTGAGCCTTCTCCTGTAGATTTCTATCTTCGACCAGAAGAGTACTTAGGCATCACTGGTGAGTTCTCATACTTCATCTTTGTTACCCTAGCCTTCGAGTTATTTTCTGTGCTGTCAGCGAAGGGCTCCGAAGGAGTGCCTTCGCCGGCGAAAGGATTGTCACTACTTAGACAACCTTTCCGTGACACCTTGCACGTTACATCGTCAAGTGCCACGGGCTATTTCGCTATGACTGTAGATCAGGGTGAATTCCTTTTGAGTAACCCTCTTACTTCTTAACCCTTACCTCTTCGGTACTGTTCGCTGGGTGATTCGCTAGATCGCACACACTATTCGGGCATTCACCACTAACATGCGATATTAACGCCCAAAATCCAATCTTGACAGATCTATGTTCTTTATTATTTTAAGAGGACACCTAAAGGTAAATTAATGCTTTCACATATGTTACTTTGTATTTTTTTAGGGATACATTAGCATGCAGAACCACCTTTGTCTGACAGACCGGCAAGAGAGCCACCCTGCCATGTATGGCACCAGTGTTCTCAAATCCTCTCAAATCCATTTTTGAAACAGGTCAATCACAGTTAAAACTGATTTGGGGGCATTATCAGGCTTTCTTGAAAAAGTCACATCTTCCTTCAAATCCCCATCAAAAGTTGACCAGATTCAAAGGCTTACACAGGTGTCATAAGTTAGTGGCATGGCCTTGGACCAGGCCTGTAGAATGTAATGGCAGTATGGAATCAATTTAGTGAGTACTTCAGTTTCCAGATTCTTTCTGCAGGCACAAAGGGAGTCCATGAAGGTGCCAGCCAAAATCCAAATCCAAATCATGCACAAATCCCAAATCACCTCCTGGAGGTGACTTGAGGATTTGGATGGATTTGTCGTCCAAATCCATTTCTCAAATCCCCGTCAAATCCCCTCCAAATCCTCTACTGTGATCAGCCCTAATGGCGGCAGCGATGCCGGATTCAGTACCGCAGTAGTTGACAAAACAGAAGGAAGAGGTAGGTTAAAAGTAGTGTTTTCCCGGGCCCGGCTTAGGCTGCGACAAAGCCGGAGCCGAGCCCTTACAGGCCGAGCCGAGCCGGGCCGTAGCCGTCTCCAGGCCGTCCCAAAAAGCCCGGCTCAGGATTTGACAAGCCTGGGCCGAGCCGTGATGCCGCGGTTCTTGAGCGCCTAGATGGTATGGGTGAAGCCGCCCTAGGTGGCTCAACGGCACCCAGGCACAGCGCGCCGGCATCACGCGTGGGAAACTTAGATAAGGCGCTTAAAGTTCACATGAGGGACGAAAAGGGTGTTTTTCACCGCTCCAGCGAGCCGGGGCCAAAGCCGAGCCGAGCCGGAGCCGGGCCTGAGCCGTAAAAAAAAGCCCGGCCTGGGTTTTGTGAAGCCCGAGCCGTCTCAGGCCGAGCCGTGACCGGGGCTTTTGAGCCCAAGCCGGGCCGGGAAAACACTAGTTAAAAGAGACTTGGGATTAGAACTGAGGATCTCGTCAAAAGAGAGAAGTAGAACGTTGACGGCCACAGAATACGTACCACCTCAATGCTATGGTGTCAGCCTCTCGATCACTGTGACAAACAGTCACGCGGCCGCGCGAGTGTGTGGTTCGTCACGTAGACTCACAACACCAGCTGCCAGCCATGGACTGCGGAGGCTTTTCAGGTGCAATGTTGGATTGGAAATGTGCGTCTTACACTTCGTAGATCAGTGACACACCCAACGCCACCCAACGTGCAGGTCCCAATCGCGCGCGCGGATCAGACATCCCACTGGATGTTTATCAAGAAATTTTCGCGTGGTTAAGGCCCGCTGCAGATCCTGACACCGATAGAGAGGTTTTCAACACGACTCTGGCTCGTCTGGCGCTCGTTTGCCGATACTTTGCTTATTACGCCACCCATGAAATGTGGCGCTGCCCAGAATTTCATGGCGGGAACTATCACTGGCAAACGTCCCGGATGCCAGCAGAGGCTTGGTGTACGGGAGTCGAGACACAGCTCCAGCCAGTGAAAAGGCTGCGCACCCACGTTAGAGAGTGTGAATTACGAGCTTGGGTACAGTTCATCAGCTTTGACTATGCTGCAGCCAATCTCATGATTGGCTCGGAGACAGTTGGATCTTCACAAGTTCACAACGCAGATCATCCCCATGCTGTCGCGGCTCGACAACCTTGCAGTACTCACATTGGATGGTGTACACATGACTCGTGCGGTGCTGCAATCTATCAGGAGACTCAAAACATTGGAAACATTGAACATATTCCCCATTTTTAGGGGTGAGGGTAGATCCCGAGAGGCTCAGACACATGAACCCATGTTTGAGCTGCAGGAAACACCCTTTCCCGCTTTACGGCGACTCGCGCTTCGCTTTCTGGACTATAGGATGGATAGCGTGCTTCAGGACGCATTGCCTATCCTTGCCGGTGCACCATGACTGCGTACCATGTTCGTTAAAGATGGCAACTGGCTCCATCGGTTGCTCCCTCTTATCAACTCACAGCTTGTCTCACTCTGCGGTGACTTCACATTCGTAGCCCCGGGGGCCTTTCTCCGATTCATCAAAGGACATGCCGCTCTCCAGAACCTTACTATATGTTTTTTTGATGTTTCAGCTCAACGCTCCTACCTAGGCATTGACCTTGATCCGGCTGACTTGCCTGATCTCCGCTCATTTGGTGGTCCTGTCGCCCTGGCCTCCAAGGTCATTGCCAACCGTCCAGTTGCAAAGCTCGCATCCCCAGGTTGTGTGCTATGGGATTCAGAACCTGTTACCTTCTCACCCTTGATCGAGGACCTTTTTACGACTACAGCCGGCCCTCCTGGTGTATGGTACAGGATGGTCCTGAAGAGTGGAGAGGCATGAGACCCATAGGCGGCATATCTCACCTTTTTGTGCGTGTCAGTGATGCGAGTGAAGGGACCTTGTCACAAATCGGTCTATGTTTTCCGAACCTTGTTTACCTGCAAATTGAGGTACCAGTGCGTCTTACATACAGCTGTCAATACGTCGTTTGGCTGAGCCTGCCATTCCCAGAGCATGACCGAGACTGGGAACGTCCTCTCACATGAACCATTCTGGGACGTTGCACAAGCCCTACCCCGTTTCAAGACATTGAAAACACTGGCGCTACACTGTAAACCTTTACATTATCCCCCATGGTGGATCTCGCCGGGAGAGCAGCACCATTTTGTGCACGATATTTATCAGGGGTGCTGTCCAACGCTGAAGCAAGTCGTATTTGGCCCGCTCATGGTGTGGCACCTGCGTGCGCTCTCGACGAGAGCTGGGGAGTGTCATTGTGAGCTGGAACTGCTCTCACTGGAGCGGATTCGTGGGTTGGTGCAGATGCGGATGTCAGACCCGGAACAACAGGTGTGTGACTGGCAAGGCAGGCTCGCACGTCTGTTGCGAGAGGGACCATCCGGATTATCTGAAGTGGAAATTGGGAGAATCATCAAGCCTGAGGCCTGATCCATCACCGTTGTTCTTGGCATTGAGGGAAATAGAATTTAGCGTGCGTATGTTTGAGAGTCAGCACCGTCTTGTTTGCATGTACACTTGTTTTTCGGTGTCGTACTTGAGCAATTGATGCAACTCCACCTTTTGGGCATTTTTGAAGGCTGCGAGTCTGATTCTGCGGGCAGTTCGTGGCCAAACTTTTGTCTCTTCGAACGCTGGCGGACTCAAGCCAGGAATAAGAAAGAACTTGAATTGAAACTTGTAGGAGTTGGATCTATGAATAAGACAGGGAACTGCCGACACGGCAACGGTACTACTGTAGTAATAGGGCTTAAGGGATTTTAACTTTTGCTCTTGCAAACCTCTGCGAAGTTGTCTCATAACGCGTTCAGCCCAAGGCCTAGTTCGCGCAACCGCAGCCAAGTACGTACACTTTCCCATTGCTTAGATGTGGGATGGGCCAGGTCAACTGTCCTTAGTCTCTTGCATACTCTATTGGGACCAAGCTTACTGTCGTAACAAGTATAATATCGTGTATATCGTGTATGTACCTAAACATAAATTGTGTGCGCATTATGGCCAACCGAGTCATAAGTCCATTTCATGCCACATTGCTCATGAAGCTCAACACCTAGGTGTGAATCGTGAACGCTGGGCTAACGTCGCCTGAATCTCCGAACACTATCATAGACAATGAGCTTTCGTTGATCATTAGGCAGACGTATATCCGAGGCTTACAAACGATTTCCCAATCATTTCTGGAAGTAACATTGGTTGGCACCACGATTTCGTGACTTCCGTCTAAGAGAGAGAAACCTTCCGCGAGAGTGAGCGCTATAGCCATAGAGGCCCAGGTTGTCAACTGACCAGCGATGATATGACAGTACCGGCACTTACGGATCCAATCACTGGAAACAGCGGTTTTCAGCACTATTGAAGCAACGTTTGAAATGGACTTGGGGGGATTAGACGCGTCCCTTGGAATCATGGTTAAAATCTACTTGTTCAACGACGAAAACTCAATTCACCAAGTAACCTAATGACAGGCCGTGAATGAAGGCGACCGGATATCTGAAGTGTAATAGGTAGACATACGTTGTGATGCTGTCCAGCAAACCAAACCGTCGCGGCATTGGGAACGAGGATTGGCGGTGAAAATACGTCGCGCAACTGAAGCGTAGGAGCCGCTACGACCGTAGTGAAGATACAGGCCATTGCAGAGACAAGGATGCTGAGAGTGATTGTAGAGTACATGTTGGACGAGCAATGCAGGAAGATTCTTGACTGTTGGAAAGCGTCTGATATGGTCACTTGCAAGAGAGGGCTCGCTGTCCACAGAGAATGAGGCCTTTCCTTGGGACCTTTATACCATGAGTTCGCGCTCGGGCCCAGTGGCTGGTTGAAACCCACGTCACTTCCGAGTCTCACTTGACTATTATTAGTACATCATGATGAATCTTAGGATGCCTGCTGTTAGTGTTTATACCTATGCCTTTGGATAGGGTCGATCTGAGACCACTGGCCATAATTGGATCCTGTACCAAAACATCTAACAGTCCATAGGGCGAGCAGCCAACAGTGGGCATAGACATAGCTCGTCATTGCACCGTTCAAGCATGACCGGAATCCGCTTGAGCAAAACGGCGAAGTGTAAATAAGAACGAAAGCAAGCGGAAAGTAGAGGCCATGTGGTTTGTTCATCGAGACTGGGCAGTCCATTACGTAAGAATCTCAAGTTCTAACTTCTTGCACAGTAACAGTGCAATGAGATTTATTCAACCGGGCGTCTGCCTAACTTGCGAGCGGCTAGATGTATGTGAGTATTCGTACACAGCAGAAAGGAAGGGGACAGACCAACGATAATCGATTAGTATTGCCCGTTCTAGCAATCAGTGTCCCGGTGCAGCTGCAGCAGGGAATTCGAGGTTAGTCGGTGCTTCATCTTTGTGTCGTCGTTCGGTTTGATATTATTTGATCTAGAAGGTCTAGAACCTTCGCGGCGCCGTCATGAGCCCAGAAAGCAATTGCATGGGCACAAGTGAGAGGTTAGGCCACTGCAAGACTCGAAACCGCCCTCGTGCCGCACCCTATCCGTTACGAAAAACCGCAGTCAACGGATACAGTATGGTTTATAAACTATAACGAAGTTTTGACGTTATTTGTTTCGTGAACGTACAGTAATCGCAAGAGTCGCCACATCATAGGATGGTAGAAACTAGTGTGGCACCCATACACAGCCTAAGTGCCTGGTGCTTGCAACTGTCTCACGATTGTCCAGTTGCAGAGCCCTTGAAGAGCAATGGGGTATAACGTATCCACACATAGGCGCATTTATGCCATGGCTCGATGATAAATCCAAAATTCTAAGGGACTGAGTAACTTCAAAACAAGCACCTTCTGAAAAAATAATGTTGGCCCTCATTAGCCAGCGCTGGCCAGCTCTCGCTAGCCTCAGTTGGGGACTTGAAATGGTACACATAATGGTAGAGACTCTACTCGGCCAAAAAACAAGTGCTGGATGTACAACGGGGCTACCGCCCTACAATCATAGCTGGCCTTCTCTCATCCTATACTTCGCCCTGGAAAACCAGTGCTTCTGATGCGTCTGATCGTGGCCTTATTGAGCATATAAATGGCTCAGGATATCTGTAAGTTTCATAAGCGCAATCTCCAAAACTTGATAGTAATCAATTGCATGACACATACGAAAAGAGTCCTGATGTGAATGCTTTGCTGACGGGAATTTCCTCGCCAGTGCTGCAGTCTCTGGCAGGAGTGATATCGAAAACTTTCAGGATAGACGCCACGGCGATGAACACGGAATTATCAGCTAGGTGTCGACCGGGACATACCCTGATAATTTGTCGTGCATGTAAACATAATCTAGCGCCCCAGGCTTCAATATGACCCACCTCCTCCCGTACCCGAATGCTGCATTTGGATATTTGACCTTAGGGTCGAGAAATCGCTCTGGGTTGAAATCATCAGTATTTGGACCATACACAGCTTCGTTGTGAAGTATCTGCCTATCGCAACAAGTCAGAGTTTAAGTTCAAACAGGACAGCTTGTCGATCACCATGAATTGGCCAATATGATGGCACCCTTAGGTATGAAGTACCCATCATAGATGTCGTCTTGAGTAGTAGCGTGTGCAACTCCAAGTGGTAACAAAGGATGCCATCTGAAAATTTCCTTGCAGATGGCATTGATATAAGGGAGGTTATTCCGGTCCTCGAATTCAGGAAGTCGGTTTGGCCCCACAACCGCGTCAAGTTCTGCCTGAGCTTTTTTTTGGACTTCGGGTGAGAGCACCATGGCAAGTATGAATGTATGCAACGTATTCACTGTCTGTAAAATGCCTTGGTCAGTGTGTTGGCGTATTCGAGAGGCTGGGAGAAGAGCAACCGTGTCTGATCCACCTGCATACAGGGATGATCCGACCCCACGGATAATAGCCTCTTCATCGGCACGTGCGGTTGTATTGTTATTGAGATCCTCCAGCAACGACGAAGTGAATGAAGGGATTGCGCTGCCGGCATTCTTTCAGCATCAAGTAAATACAGTCAGTCAACTTTAAGCTTGCTACTGTGTGCACGCACGAGTGCCTTCTTGACGGCCTCAAACGGCGCTACATTCATCTCTGTGATATCCTGTCGCCATAGCCTGGCAGACTTGCGAAATCCTGCGCCGGGGAACCATTCTGGGACGTATTTCACTGCTCACTAGTCAGTGAAAAACAATTAACCAGGAGTAAGCCTGGAAAGTGCTACATATCGGCAGCACGTCAACTAGAAAAGCTCCTGGATTCCCTGCTACGCTGAGATGAAACATTGCCTTTTCCGCCGCGGCAATGTAGGGATCGTCCTTATCGCGAACATTGATCGCATACACAAGCTGTAAAAATGACAAACTATTAGAAGAACCCATTGATACATAGGCAGAGGCCCACCTCCATGATAATCGCGCCTGCAGAATGTCGTATGTGATCAACGAAATTATCTGGAGACTCACACAACCGTCGAAGCAGACGTCTGGACATCATTCAGTTTTGGATTAGGAAGTAAATGAATTTCTGACCGAGTATGTTTGGCTTGGATGGGCCGATATTTGGCAGCTGCGGCAGGATGGAACTTCTTGTGCATCAGGGCGCGATTCCGACGCCACGCTGCTCCATAGGGTATGAAACTCAAAGCCCAGCTAAACCCCATTCTAGGAGAGTGTAATCACCACTTAAAACTACTTGCGGCCTAAAGATATATTACGCACAAGTCATTCACCATGGGAAGTTCGGTTCGATCGGAATATATGGAGGATCGTTTCTCGAACAATTCATAAGCGATGTCTGCCGTACCGACAATCACCATGGATTGACCCAGTAGTTTGATGTGAACAAGCCCGCCTGGTACCGATGAGTAGGCGAGTTGCAGTAAGACTCAGTGAGATTAATTACCATATTTCCTCGCCCACTCAGCATACGTCTTCCACTCATGCTGAGTGGGCATGTCGGCAAGGTTCCCTAAGATCCAACGCCCTGGTGGGCCAGGAGGTAGACGTAGACCTATTGCAGAGGTCGAAGATGTTACCGAGTAGCAATTCCGACTTGCGAGACGACTGAGATCCTCACCTTTGGGCAGGCATTTCCTGTTCACGAGTCGCACTGCAAGGAGTAAGGATAATGTCACTAGAATGGACACCAGGCTTGCAGCCGCTGTTATGCCAGTGAGCATTATGGGAGCTGGAAGACGGACGGTTGCGACGTGTTAATCTTCGAACGATAAGTACTGTATATTAAGCAATCCCAACCTTATTATACTATCTAAATGGACAGCTGATAGCCGGAATTTTGAGCACATTAGGGAAGTATGTCACCATGCCACGCTAGTTCATTTTCTTCATTAGTGAGAATGCGTGTCGAGGTTCTTGGCACAAAGTCCACCGTTTACGGGGAGTCAGTGATCCTAGCCGGGAAGGCCCTTTTAAGATTCAGTTATTCGGCCCAGTATACGGTGCCAAGAAGTTGGCTCGCTAGGATACAGTCACCAGCGGATGATTTTCCGTAGCCTTAAAATGCTAAGTTCACAGTTCTAAAGCAGCTTCAAGACTTCAGCGTGAGAAAAGTTGTAGATTTAGACCGATGTTTCAAACCGTAAGACCAATTTTCAAACCGAAGTCGTAAGGTCCAAGCTGTAATCGGCGTACTCTCGCTGGCCCGACTTCAAGCCAGGCGCCTGGGTCAGCTACGAGTGGTAGTTGATGTCCAAATTGCGCCAATTGAATGTGGTGCCAGCTGTCAGAACTGCCAGCTATGGACTTTGATTATCGCTGGAAGGGTCGGGACCCTACGTGGATTCGGAGGTTTGAACGATGGGACGAGCACCGGGCGGAGCTTTTACATTATGTAATGTGCTTCCCTGTCACCGGCGCTCGCTGTCCCATTTAGGAGAAGTAGGAGTCTTGGGTAACGGAAAGTCATCCAGTAACGATTACAGAGACTGGTTCGGGTCTAGAAGTTGGAAGTTTGGGTGGAGATGTCAGTGTCACGTCATGTATATACTTAGTGTGGATCTGGAGACTGGACCATGGGGCACGGATGCACGGAGCAGAGCACATACTTATCACGCAGATTTGACATTCCCGTCCCCACTCCCTTCACAGTCAGATGTTCATAACAGCCGGCGTCGGCAAGGCACGATATCTCTGAGGATCTGCATGATCGCTCACGCGATTTCATGGAAAGCAATTCGGTACACTTATGTATTTGCTGTTTTTCTATACTGACGGCTGACTATACCGTGCGAAGCCTCATGCAAAAATCTCACACTCAAAATGTTGTGAATACAAAGATAAAAGCAAGCTATGCAACGTTACACCTCCTACAAATCACGTTGACACACTGTACAATCACCTTAACGCGTCCCGTCCTCATCCAGCCCCGTGTCCCCATCGAGTCCCAAAACCAGAAAACACCTTTCCAGTCACGCACAGACATATTCCCAGGCTACCGAGCCCGCATACACCTATCACCGAGCCAAGACCAGCCCTGCCACATCTGTGGAGCCAGCGAGCACGAGTGCACATGAGCGCCACCGATCGAGACCTCTACCCCACAAAATGATCCGAGCGCACACGTCATTCATCCGATCCGAGCCAAGGCACGAGACGCATCGGGCCCCAACATTCCTTTCCTGCACCTCTCTCGCTGACAGACTCATATTCAGTATGGATAACACCTGTCCAGTTAATTCCACTCTCCTGCAGTATCCATTTACCCTCTCAATTCTCCTGTCCATCACACAACCCCAATATTGCGACATCACCCAGTGATTCCTCCAGTAGTTGAATACTCTTTCATGTACGAATAAATCAGTAGTAATAACACTCTCACTGTATTGTCATTTGGAAGCTGCCTACCACAGTTGCTATTATTTTATGGTGCATACATTGTTTGCACTCACAGATACTTTCTGTTTCGAACCATCTCAATTGAGCTTCATTCCAAAGCTTGAATTACTCCACTACTAGATGACCTAAGACTCTTATCCTCAAAAACTGACATCCAGACTCCAGACTCACATCCCTGGCAGATCATTCCCATTCCCTCCAGAGAATCAGACAAGCTTACTCACTTGTGAGGCTGATAATTATATATGATCGTGGGTAAGTTTATTCAAATCCTTCAGGGGGAGGGGGTGAGGGAGGGTTACAGTAATATTTACATGTAGTTGTGTTGAGCATTTGAATGGTTTAGGGTGTCCACAAATCTCATCAGCTCATCTCACTGGCAGACTGCCACCAATCAACAAAACACATACCCAAAGAATCCTGACATGAGCACTTTGTTGACAAGAATATCTCTGCCAAAGCTGTCTCTGCCAGATGCAATATCAATACTTGGAAGACTGAAGCCACAGTTATGAACAAGGAATTATTGCCATATAATGACCTTGCCATATCCTGTGGTGCTTCTCATGCCATATATTATCTAGCATCCATGCCTCAAAGATGACCCACCTCCAACCATAACCAAATGCTGCTTTCGGATATTTAACACAAGGTTCAAGAAAATGTTCTGGTTTGAAATCATCAATGTCTGGACAGTATGTGGCTTTGTCATGAAGTATCTGGCTATCACAGCATATTAGAATACAAGTGCAAACTGTGAAAGACTAAGAGTTATTGATGATATAATGGTTAGTGAGTTGGATTCAGACTTCTATTCAAAGTCGAATCGAGTGGAGTTGTAGAAATGAAGATATAGACAAAGCACAATATGTGGATTCTCTTCAGTGATAACTACGCAATACTATGCGTCGCAAAATATCAAGATAATTCGAAAGGTGAGTTCTGATTGACTGGGGATTTGTGATGTACAAGCTGAAGTATTTATCTAGCTACGGGGTGTGCTGCGGCGTGAAGAGCGGAGGAATGGTGTGTGAGTTGACTCAAACATCTAGACTTGGGGGAATGGTAGTCCGGAGGCAGCGGTAACTAAGAGGCTTGTCCATCAAATGCGGGGGAGTGTAGGTAGTCATGTGTATCAGAAATATGGATTGTGGTCAGAAGGAAAGAAAGGAATGTGGAAGAAATGCAAACAAGCGGCTCAACCTCTAGCTCCTCCGTGGATCAGTATACCTCAGGCTCAGGCTTTGTCTCAGGTTGGAGCGGATCCGCAGGTGCTGGATCAGGGTCGAGTCGGAAGGGTGATAGAGACGTCAGGGTGTGTCGAGCGGACATGTGTGGGCTCATATAGGTGTAGTTGTTGTGAATGGAGGTGTGTAGACGGCATGGGGTAGCATATATGCGGCGGTGGGATGTGTTGTAGTGGTAGTGATGGGTTTACTAGCATTTTTATGACACAAACAAGCTAACACGTCATCCACAGTGAATTCCTGAATATTATTGAATAAAATACTTCCACATAGATGTTCTCCTGAGTATTACAGTGTGCAATTCCAAGGGGTAGCAAAGTATACCATCATCCTATAGAACTTCCCTGCAAGAGCATTGATGTAGGGAAGGTTATCCTGGTCCTTGAATTCTGGAACTCAAATTGGCCCCAACATGGCATCAAGCTCACTTAGGCCTTCCTTTAATCATCAGGGGAGCACCATGGTGAGCAGGAATGTATGCAGGTCATTCACATTCTATAGTACTGTTATGACATGATCCTTCAGAGGGGGTTGACCGAGTGCAGGAGCAAGACCAGAGCTGAGGTCCAAGGTTACAGAGCAAGGTTCTGGGAGAGAGGTTGGAAGTCAGCTTATGTGCTGCACCTACCCTACATACCAGTCCCAATTTCCTAGATACAGGAATAAGAGGCGAGGTTTAGATCAAGAGGTGAAGACTTAGTATGAGAGTCAATATTCAGACTGAATAATAAGAGTGCATACAGGGCAGGCTTATATCAAGGTGAGTGAGAATATGCAGGGATAGGGGCGAGATAATAATAACTAAGTGATGCATGATGGAACAGAATGGACAGATAAGGGAATTACACCATAAGCTTGGGCTTAGGCTTGTTAATCACAAGGCTGGGGGACTAGTAAAGAGGTATAACTGGTACGCAGCTGGCTGGAGGCTTGGTTCTTACAGTATTCCCCCCTTATTGCTGAGACCCTTGAGACCACAATATGAACAATGTTTGCCTATCTGAGGTTCTAAACCTATGACCTGACATTAAGATGTTGGACAGGCAAAGCTTAACTCATAGCCAAGGTCAGATATAAGGAGGTTGGATAGAGGCTGTATACCAAGTCCCAGCTACCATGGTGCATCCCCAACCTCTCCTCAACTCTGCAGTTGGCCCCAACAGCATTGGGAATGTCTTTGACAAGATGCTCTGCATGCAGGATGAAGGATCCTCAGGGAAGGTTGTGCCCAAGGTTTAACTGCAGGGACATCCAGGCCTTAGCAACGTCCATTATATGATGAGAAAATTGGAGCACTGGAATAGATTAAAATGTCATCCAGATATACCACAACACAAACATCCAGAATATTGATGAAAAATCTTGTTCATGAACCTCAGGGCTGTTAGTGAGACCAAATGGTATGACCAACTATTCAAAAGCCCCATAATGAGTCCTGAAGGTGGTTTTCCATTTGTCACCTTAGATGAGGTAATAAGCATGATGAAGGTCAAATTTGGTGTATATGTGAGTGTATTATCAAGTAAGTCAGCAATCAATGGCAATGGATGCCAATATCTGTTTTCAAGCTCTTGTTTAAACTTTGGAAGTCAATAACTGAAGGAGGATAATCAAAAATGTCATGTGATACAGCATATATGAGTATATAATATATATTATAAGAGTATTAATAACAACCTATATGAATATATAGTAGTATTTATAAGGTGAATAACAGATGTTATTAGAAGATTCTGTATATATTTAAACATCTTGAAGATATATATACATATGAGAGAGTAATAAATACTTGGACAGATTAGTCTTCTATTAAGCATATGACATGAATTCGCTTGCATTGCTTTTTGTATGTTTTACCATGCTTTCCACCCATGTGACATTGTGAGACAATGGTTAGTCGATGTTTTCATTGGAGGATATTCAGATTGACAACAATGTACATTCTTCTAGGATATATTAGATATCTTTTAAAATATCAACCCTAACCGAATTCATAGCCCATCATTTTGAGCAACTTGTACAAGCGTCGCCTGCGCTTCGCTTCGGCGAATGGGTAAGAGGAGGCAACAACTGGGATAAGTGGGCAAGAGTAGTATGTGTACATTACAAAGGGATGTAGAAGAGGAGACATTTTTAGTAATATGTGTACATTAGAGGAACGCTCATGAAGAGGAGACGGTTTTATACAATGTGAGTAGAGAAAAGGGTTCTACATTTCATGTTGAGACCAAAGCATGTGAAGCTATGGAAGATATCAAACAGGGTTCTAAATTAGTGTGACAGTGAAAATGTACGTGCGGGAAACCTTTTCTTTGAAATTCAACGTGTGTTGAAAAATTCATGGGGATAAAAGGGTAAGAGTCTGTGAATTAAAAGCCGTGTGGGGTGAGGGTGAAAACAAAAACGAAAGAGGCTTACCGGATAGGGGGGAAAGGTCAGGGAGATGTAATTCAGAAGGACAATCGTTAGCAATATTGAGCTGTCCGAAGGCGTTCATGCCACGGAGAGTTCCATAGATGTAAACGGATGTGCCGATGTCAAGGGTAGGGGATTGATTGTGGGGTAGGGAGTCATGGTGACAGACGCATCTAAGAAAGGAGAGGTGGGGTTAGAGTCACCATGGAAGGAAGGGACATGTACTCCAAGAGGAAACTGTTCGTGCAATCTCTGACATAGTCGGTGATGGCAAGATTGAAGGTGTGAGTGCAGGAATGTGAGTCATATTTGGCATTCACAATAGTACCCTGTCAGGGTTCACGTGTTTCCTTCCACAAGTTTCTATTTCCTTCCATGAGTTTCCGTCACCTTCCGTCAGTTTCCATAACCTTCCGTCACCTTCCATCACATGTCACATTCCGTCACATTCCGTGACCTTCCATCACTTTCCGTAACCTTCTACAAGTTTCCGTCTCCCCTATTATGTAAGCCTTGCCAGCGCTATAAGACTGTAGCCCGTGTGGTGGCGTTTCCTCAGCTTGATCTCTGAGGATACCCACTACACAGGCAAGTCCCCATGTATCTATCGTTGGTAGAGTTATAACCTGAGGATACCCACTACACAGTTGGTCATTGTCCTAGTATCGGCTCTTATCTCCTTGAGTATCTTTGGTTGTGGCTTCGTCATTAGTGTTGCCCTCACATACCCATAGCAGAAACAGCGACGGAGTTGTGAAGGGAGGGGGAAATAACGTCCATGAAAACCGGGGCAAAGCGAGGGGCGAAGATGTGCCCTAGCACGTGCATGGGGGTGCCATCTGGAAGGAGAGGGTTTTCTGGCAGACTGTAAACCTTTATTTGCAGAGGCAGGGTACGGTCAGGTAACCCTTCGAGGATAGCGTTGTAAAAAGAATACTGAGGTGAAGACGTGCGATCAGAATCAGGGCCAGTGGAAGGATGCTGAAGAGCTGAAGATTCAAGTCATTGAGTTAAGCATGAGGTCCTGGGAAGAAGCTTGCCAGAACACTGAGTTAGCTATTTTTAATGTGTAATGATATATAGACTTAGTTTCAGTACCTGTATACTGATCTATTGTTCCATAACATGAAACCTGGTGTCAGGAATGTATGTGTTGTGCCCTTAATGAACTACTGGTCCTACATATTTCAGATGTTAGAGAGTTGGAGCTGAGGTTGACAAAGATTTGAGGTTTCAAAGTCAAAGTTGGTGTTGGAAATTAGAGGTGAGGGGCAGAAGGCAGAGGCAGAATATAGAAGGCAGAGTATAAAGCTTAGAAACAGAGATCTTGCAAGGTGGTTGGTATTTCTTAAGGTGCGGACCTAGGGGGATGATGTGGAGGCAAGCATGTCAGAAATGTCCAAATGATTAATTGAAAGGAGGGTGAGGATGTTCAAGGTGGAACAATGTGGGATGAGGTTGGAGGTGGTGGAGTGGTAGAGTGTCAGGGGACACCTTCTTTTCCTGTTCCAACACCATTCTGACCAGTTCTGCTTCTAGTCCTACTTCCCCTTCTAGTCCTGCTTCCTCTTCTGGAAACATTTCCGCTTCCAGGAGCACTTCTGCCAGGCTGACTCGCTTCACCAATTCTGCTCCCTTTTCTGACTTCTGCTTTGCAACAATGTTGGAAGTCAAGTGGCTCACTGTCAAGATTGGATTTTGGGTGTTGGCAAAGTAGGTCACAAGGAAGACATATGATAATTGAACTAGGGAAATCAGAGGCAGCTTGTGGGAGCAACAGCAAATGATGTGACTGGCAAAGTGTCAAGATTGGTTTTTAGGCATTAATATTGTGTATTAGTGAACACAGCGAATGCCCGAATAAATTGTGCGAATAAGTATGCCGTTCAGTGAATAGGTGAACCAACAAATGTTCACAAGATAAGAGGGCTTCCCGAACAGAGCTTTCCCTATCTACAGTCATAGCAAAATAGCCCATGACACTTGACGATGTAACGTGCAAGGTGTTACGGAAGGGTTGTCTAAGTAGCGACAATCCCTTCGCCGACAGCATAGAAAATAGTTCGAAGGCTAAGGTAACGAAGATGAAGTATGAGAACTCACCAGTGATGCCTAAGTCCTCTTCTGGTCGAAGATAGAAATCTCCAGGAGAAGGCTCAAGACGATGATCACAGTGAGGTCAAGTTTGCACAAGATGGACGACGTATGATAATTGAACTGGGGAATGTACAGTGAATGCAAACTACTTATATCGAATGCTCGTAAGGTATCAGCGAATAGGAAAGAGGCCATCGTGAGTTAGGGTTGGATAGGGGTGCGCAGTCATGATACGAAATAGATGGAATAAACATACAATAGAGTGAGGGAGGAGTGCAAACATGAAACAATGGAGAATAAAGGTGGTGAATGCACTCATGTACGAAACCATGTCTTGGGACCTACATCCATGCTACCCTGCACGGACTCTTCGTCTACTGGGTTGATCCCACACGACCTACAGACTGGACGTCCCGTGAAGGCATCCTGGCCATATGAACACCCCAAGGGGTTGGATTGAGAAGCTGATGGGACCAGTGATAAGCCATCATACTGGATAGGGGACGTCGATCCTGTTTGATGGCATGCCTGCTGGCGAATGATGCGAGCAGCGAATAGTCATTTGGTGAATGCGACAAAGGGCAAACGGAGAGGACATAGGGGAGGAGTGGTTGAAGTGAGGGGCGAAGCCGAGCAAAAGCGGAGGAGGTGTGGCGAAAGGGGAAACGGGGATAACTAGGTGAAGGAAATACATGAGTCGTGACAATCCGATCATAGGAACAACATCGAAAGAGGGTTGAGTGGAGGAGGTGATAGGAACAGTGATGAACCACCAAGTCGGTCCAAAGACGTCGATCGTGCTTTGATGGCGTGGCTATGGTGAGTGGCGCAAACAGCGAAGATTGGTCGCTGAACAGGGCAAGGGCGATCGGAGCGAACATGGAGGTGGAGTGAGGAATGGGAGGACAGAGTATGCAAGTATGGGAAATAAATGTGTCATGACACAAAGGTGCTCGGTGAATGCATCAAACAATAAAGGAGGTAGAGGGATATGTGGTCAACAGATGAGGATGCAAATGGGTTTGTTGGTGGACAAAAGGTTGTATCAGCAGCAGGCAAATCCCCCTCAGTGGGTCATAGTGTGAATAGGCATCAACCATATAAACATCAGTGTGGACCCAAAGATGATGGATGGGGGTAGCGATATATTATGGGATTGGTTGAGGGTGACAGGTGTCAGGAGTGATGGTGAATCATGTGAAGGGCAACAGTGCTTGGTGAATGCATCAAAAAGGAAGGATTATTTACCATTTCCCATTGTTCCAAGTTATTATCGGATTTGCTCTTTCACTATTTCTTAATGGGGGCTATGGTAAACAAACAGTGACTTGCATGCAGTGTTGTATATTGTAAGTTCCATAATCCCACGGCAAGCGCCAACTCATAAGGCTTGCACACGTTGTGCACTCAGGTAACTCTTTTGAGTTCCTGTAAGGCCTATGAGGCATTATGCGCAGAGGTAACAATTCTCACGTCCTGTCATTTCCAGTTCCAATCCAACATTGAGCCTGGAATCCAGGTGCAATGTTGGATTGGAAATGTGTGTCTTAGACTTCGAAAGACGAGTAGATCAGTGACACCCCCAATGCCACCCAACGTGCAGGTCCCAATCGCGCGTGCGGATCAAACATCCCACTGGATGTTTTTCACGAAATTTTCGCATGGTTAAGGCCAGCTGCAGATCCCGGCACTGATAGAGACTTCTACAACACGACTGGCACCCGTTTGCAGATACTTTGCTCACTACGCCACCCATGAAATGTGGTGCCACCTAAAATTTTATGGCGGCGACTATCAAAAGTCCGGGATGCCACATCAGGGAAATCGCGCAGAAACTACCACCTATTGTAGTGATATTATAATATATGAAATAGCAATCAGAGCTAAAACATCATCCCAGAGCATGATAACAACAGGATACCCAACGGTAATGCGGCGGCCATGGGGTATTGCGATGATAGCACTTGTCCGTAGGATAGCCATCGGGACCCATGGGCCGCTGCGATGGTCTGTACCGACCATGATTATCACCAGTGGTATTTAATAATGAAGAAATGACCACCAAGACGGGCAATGGAAGATATATATCAATAAAGTAAGTAGTGACTGTTACAATACACTACAGTATAGACACATGGACCCTCCAGACCTACTTCAAGGCTTCCAATTGCGCCCATACACAGTGTCACTTTTCAGCTCAAAATATCCATGTGCATTGGGAAATGTTGCTCTAATGAAGTGTCAGTCAATTCCCAGCACACGCAATGGTTCACATACTCTTTCGACCATCTCAACCAGGCTTCGCGTCGCTGGACCACTCGCTCATGGCATAACAGGTCCAGTGGTAGCATGCGATTCTCGACCCCATATGAGTTCACTCATATGGGGAGGACAATCGCATGATACCACTGCAACCTGAAGTTGCGGAGGTAGTGGTGGATTGCATGGTTGGCGAGTGTGAACCGGCCCTCCTTTGAGGAGGATGGCGCATAGATGAGCTGTGCTTTGATCGGGAGCTTGATGATGAGGGCATGGTGGTTGTAATGAGGGGGTTCAGGTATAGAGAAAGAGACATGTCCCATGTCCGACGCGGTCTTATAGGTCCTGACGCAAAGTGTCACGTGATACAGTAGTTTGAACTTGTGCCGGTCACGGCAGGAGGCGTTAATTTCCACGCAGGTCTCTCATCTCCAGGAGGACTACCTGGTGTACATGTATTAGTAGTAATATATGGGATGACTGAAAAAGCGCTAGCAACTGAGGTCTCGAGATGTTTGGAAGTCGGGCGTGCCCCGGAATTGCAACAGTGATCATATATGAGCATAGTGAGGCCAGAAATATACCCCTTAATCACGAGATATAAAGATGTCACACAGCTTGCCATTACCTAGTGCTATGAGACTAGAAGGCAATCTATTAGCATCGATCACCACAGTGCGTATTCCTGGGTCCGGTATGGCCATTGTCACCACGTGTGACAATGTCACACCGGCGCCGCGCGGTTTGCCTGATGCACAAAGGCTTGGTGTAGGGGAGTCAAGACACAGCTCCAGCCAGTGGAAACGCCGCGCACCCACGTTAGGGAGTGTGAATTACGAGCTTGGGTACAGTTGATCAGCTTTGATTATGTTGCAGCCAATCTCATCATTGTCTTGGTGGCACTGTAGGTGGGGCGTCGCAAGGTCACAACGCAGATCATCCCCATGCTGTGGCGGCTCGACAACCTGGCAGTACTCACATTGGATGGTGTACCCATGACTCGTGCGGTGCTGCAATCTATCGAGAGACTCAAAACATTGGAACAGTTGACCATCTTCCACATTGTTGTGGATGAGGGTAGGTCGCGAGGTGCGCAGACACGTGAACCCGTGTTTGAGCTGCAGGAAACACCCTTTCCCGCTTTACGGCGACTCGCGCTTCGCTTTCTGGACTATAGGATGGATAGCGTGCTTCAGGACGCATTGCATATCCTTGCCGGTGCACCATCACTGCGCACCATGATTGTTAAAGAATGCCGCTGGCTCCATCGGTTGCTTCCTCTTATCAGCTCACAGCTTGTCTCACTCTGCGGTGACTTCACATTCGTATCCCTGGAGGCCTTTCTCCGATTCATAAAAGGACATGCTACTCTCATCAAAAAAACATACAGTAAGGTTCTGGAGAGTCTCCAGAACCTTACTGTATGTTTTTTTTTGATGTAGTAGCTCAACGCTCCTATCTAGGCATTGATCTTGATCCGGCTGACTTGCCCGATCTCCGCTCATTTGGTGGTCCATTCGCCCTCGCCTCCAAGGTCATTGGCATCAAAAGCTGAGATATGCCTCCGCCTATGGGTTACAAGCCTCTCCAGAGTTCAGGATCATCCTGTACCATATGCCAGGAGGGCCTGCTGAAGTTGTAAAAAAGGTCCTCCATCAAGGGTAAGAAGATAACAGGTTCGGAATCCCATAGCTGGAGATCTGAGCTTTGCAACCATCAAGACGCGTCCGTGATGTAAGTGAAGCGATCATGTCACAAATCGGTTCATGTTTTCTGAACCCTTGTATAGGTCGAAGTAGAATAATAGTCCGGGGTAGATTCAATGTCTAGCAGCGACCTTCAGTCGCTGTCTTAAATACATAGAAGCCGGTACTAATTATAAGTCGTTCCTTTGTCTATTCTACCTTGTTCTCTTTTTCCCTTGTTCCTCCTACCCGTTCTTCCTTCGTCTATATACGCGAGTGTGACGCGTCAGCGCACCGAAGTGCCGCCCGGGATCTCCAGATCCCAACACCTTGTTCACCTGCAACTTGAGGTACCAGTGCATCTTACATACAGCTGTCAATACGTCGTTTAAATGAGCCAGCCTTTCACAGCACGTGAATGGAAACGACCTTTTACATAAACGAACCTGGAACGTTGGACGAGCACTCTTCCATTTCAAGTCTTTGAAGACCCTCGTGCTACGAAGTAGTGATGAAGCTTATGTTGCATGCTGGTTCTCACCGGCAGAGCGGCCCGATTTTGTGCACGATAGTTTTCAGTGCTGTCCAACGCTGAAGAAGCTCGTATTTGGCCTGCTAATGGTGTGGCACCTGCCTACGCTCCCGAAGAGAGCTTGGGAGTGTCATTGTGAGCTGGAACTGCTCTCACTGAGGACGATTCGTACGGAGTTGCAGAGGCTGGACACGGGACGACGGGTGTGTGACTGGCAAGGCAGCCTCGCCCGTCTGTTGCGCAAGGGACCATCCGGACTATCTGAACTGGAAATTGGGAGAATCGTCAAGCCTGGGCCTGATCCGTGACGGTTGTTCTTGCCATTGATTCAAATAATTTAGCGTGCATGGAGAGTCAGCACCGTCTCGTTTGCGTGTGCACTTTTTCTTGATGTCGTACTTGAGCAATTGATGCATGTTTTTCAAGGGCTGCGAGTCTGATTAATTTCAGGCAATTATTGGCCAAAGTTTTCTCAGCCCGCTAGTAAACTGGCGGGTTTTGCGTGTGTGGGACTGCACTTGAGTGATGAGGATAATCATTCGCGGGGTAGTCAAGCTTCAAGCGTCGGCCCCAACCACGCAAATGCAGCACCAAGCTGATCATTGGGTGAGTATCGAGTACTTAGAGCCCCAGCCACGCTTGCAGTACCTCAACCTTGGAAGCTACCTGTAGTAACCACCACGGCGAACGACAACCTTGCATTCAGACTCTTGCTGCTGGCTGAGGGACATTTCGCGTCTAGGGTGGACTGTGCGCGGGGGCCAGGCGATGCTCATCGGAGACTCCAGCGAAGGCAGAGGACAGGGCAGGAGCCAGAAGCAAGAAAGCAGGGACCAACGGTTAGGGCAGAGGGGTCACCAGTTGCGCGCGAGAGAGAAGAGAGACGGCACAGCCTAGCGGGAGCGCACAGCCGCGGCCGGCGCCGAGCACTACAGCTGCCGATGGCACCATCTCAGGCACACTGACACAGCTGCATAACCCGAGGTGAGCCCCGCGCCTAGCTGTGTGCCAGAGACTGCACATGATCGAGAGGGCACGCTGGGCCAGATATCGCCATCAATGCAGAGCAGGCCCCAGGAGATGCCGATGTAGATCCCGACTAACACTAGCTGCAAGTCACAACCTATGGCAACAAATAGTGAAAAAAGAGGAAATCTTGTAATAATTTGAAACTATGGCAAATGGTGAAGAATACTTTTTCTTTGTGTTTACAATTTAAAACATCAAGAAAATATGAATAAAGGCAAATAATAATTTCTTGCATCTTATGCAGTGAATAGGATTTATTTTGTCACAGTTTATTTCTTATAAATGTTCACCTGTGTTTATTCAGATTTTCTTGATGGTTTAAATTGTAAACAAAAAGAAAGTATTTTTCATCATTTGCCATAGTTTCAAATTATTACAAGATTTCTTCTCTTTTCACTATTTGTTGACATAGGTTATGGTAAACAAACAGGGACTTGCACCTAGTGTAATACAGATCGAGCTGTAAACCCAGAAGCGGCCACATCGTGCATTGAGCCACCGCGAGCAAGCGGTGGGGCCGCACTGTTACTTTGCACAGGCATATCCATAATTTATACAAGGATGCAAAGCACAGAATGTTTATTTTTGCAGCAATGCAGACGGACTCTCTTACTCACACGTCCCTTATGATGCTGGCAGTCCGACTCAGTATATATGTCGGAAAACTCTTTATTTCAATATCAGGCAATATATGGACCATGAGGCCGCCAGATTGTAAGAGTACATATTCAGGACTGATAATGGGAAGGTAGTTGATCAGTTGTTATATGGTTTCCAAAGCCTGATGTTGTGACTGATGCTTGGTGAGTTGAGATACTGACCGGTAAGATTATAATGTTCCTATAAGCTTCAATGATCCAAGTCAGGCCAATATCAGGCCCGATATGGTCTGACATAGATTGTACTAAACTGATCTGCCTTAAGTCGGCCATATTGAAGTTTCAGCCGACCTGAAGGACATCAACTGTAAGGCAACTTTCACATATCTCTCTCTCGCTCTTATGCCAGAAATATTCTATTATGATTACAACACTTGGAAGGTCTAATACAGGCTATGATATAATACATGTTACATTTTTAACTTTTTACACCTGTGGGACTCGAGAGTTGAATGCACGTGCATACAGTAAGTAACAATAAAATCAGACACAGTGGAAAACTAATTATACCTCTAAGCTATGCATCACATTTTACAGGGCAAACAGTTGAACCCATATTACTGCAAGCCAGTAATAATGCTAGAACATGGGTGCCTTAGCTAACGCAAACCACTGTAAGACAATGTATGTCCACTTTTCAATGGCGAATACCCATATTATGAAGGGTATAATGCAGAAGTTATGCTACTTAATGGCTGCTAGAAAGACTGCTTTGTAGCCCCATTACGGCGCTGGGGCCGGGGGGTGTGGAGAGGAACGCATGCAGTGGATGGCAAAGCGTATGGTTGGAAGTATTGGGTAGCACGAACTGGGTGTACGGGTACTTATGCAATGTTTGAAGCACAGTTACCTTACATAACTGCGTCACCCGTACACTGCGTACATACGGCCGTATTCATACGGCGTCATACGGGGGTCATTCCCGCCGTCACCGTCATACGGTCAGATATGCTCCAGTGAGCGACGGTGCGGGTACGGTGCCGAGCCCTAATTATGACGCTTAATCAGGACCCATTGGGATGGTGACAGCCGGATCAGGCTAGCAAGCCTGCAGATCAGGTAATTCGGATTTTTCCGACATATGTTGTCTACGGTAGAAGATCATTCCTGAGGAAGACCCCACTACGCGCTGAATGCAGATAGACGTACAGACTGTTTTGCTGTCAGGCATGCAATGGGCTCAACAGGTCGTCGCGAACACAGCCGCTTCAATGTTCATTCACGTCACTCCTCATCCAGCCGCCGTGTCCATCCTCACATAGTCCGTTGCTGCATTCACGTCCCCATCACCGTGCCCCTCTTTGGCGCTCCAGCGTTAAGCCCGACCCTCGCTACAGACATACTGGACGCATGTACAGGACTCACCCTCCACTTGTGCGCGTCGGACTCGGTCTTGGTTACTGAGAGATGGAGAGTACTAGTACCCGGCACTGTGGAAACAACGCTCTAGCGAGCAACTGAGATGTACCCACGAAGTCGTGTTCGAATTCCCACATGGAAATAGCTACACGGTGGGCTAGCCGTCTTCAATATCATGATTGAGACCTGAGATCCGACATATTTATCTGTTGCGTCTGTAGCTCAGCTCAAGCCAATTGAGTGCTTTTTTTATATAATTCTTCGATTCCAGAGTTTTTAAAGCACACATTATTCTTCCCTAGGAGCCATCCATTCTAGGAAATGTCGGCTGCCGGTTCAGCTGCTGAGGCAGCCGCTTTAGTCACGGCTCTGTCTGATATCCGAATGGTAAACATGGCTGCAGGTTCATGACTCGTTGGTTGCCTCTGTCCTACATGCATTGGTTTATTCATCTTCTCGACAGCTGGCGCTACAGCTTGGGTTTGTTATGACATCTTTCTCACGTTCGGTCAAGAGGTTCGTCTCATATACTCGATAACTTCGCTGCAGACCATCATAATGGGGCCAGTAACAGGTAGCTTATATATGGAAGTATGTATTTTCTTGCGAATGAATTTCCAGCTGACCTCGAAGATCGGCGTAAAGAGGCCGATGGTCTACGGCCAAGCTTTTTTACTTGATTTCAAGATACTACAGCCTTACTCACCTTATGTGCGCAAATATCCCTTCTCGTTCATTTAATTTTCACATCTCAGTCGGTCTTCTTTTAGCGTTACCCTGTCCGGTCCGTGTTCGCCATTCTGTTTATTGACTCTCTTGCTGAATTAGACACAGTGGTCACAAAGCCACAACATTCCACTCATGTCCGTGCATCTCCTAATTTCGTCTCCCAGCAGTCTGACTTTAGGACTGTAGTTGTGCATTCACTTTTAGCAAGTCCTATCCAAGCTCCTAATGTGCCAGTCCAACAGCTGTAGAGGATGGCAATGGTTTTCAGCATATAGTGGCCCAATTATCTCAACCGCCGCGGTACATGTGTTGCTCATTATGCGATTGTATGCGATATACGGACGCGACAATCGAAGTAAGGACCCGGCCTCATTTGGTTACTTACTTGATGACTGATTATAATTCAGTGCTTTTCTTTTTGTGCTTGTTGTACTTCAGTTGAGTTATCAGCTGAAATATACATTCTAATTAACATAATGTTCTTCACAGTAAACATCTCAGTGAGCATACTGGCTATTGCCATGCAGTTATTGATTCCCGTTACAACTCAGACAGCTATATCCGTGTCCACGGTGGTTCTTCGAGGCATCCAAACCATTCCGCAATCTGCTGCGCTCCCCATTCCTGGGTGCTTGGCGAATGGTGATCCACGTTCCAATCTCCTTTTGGTGGCATGGATACCCAAAATTGTGATAGATCGTAAGACACAGCATCTCGTGGCCTCGCGTGTACTTGATCACCATGTTTTCTTAGTCATATTCTTCATTCTGACGCTAGTCAAGTTCATCCAAGTTGTGCGCTGCCTCAGCGGTACCGCCCTCTCTACTATCCTTCGTGAGGGAAACAAACTCGCCCCACTTTTAACATTATTCGTTAAAGATGGTGCAGTCTGGTTTGTGGTGTAAGTCTCCCTACTTTGTTGTATACATTCATTATCTACAACTGTCTGTCTGGGGCGATTTTCAGGGTCTGCGGTAAGAGAATCATATACATCTCACTGGATACTATTCTTCTGATCGATCTTTTTCCAGCCTCGGATATCCAGGCTGCCTATTTCATTATTGCCAAGGCAACTGATCCACTACAGGATATGGGTGTGGCGTAGGCAATAAACGTTATTTATGAATTCATATCCTAAAAATCTTCTGTTTGTCAGGTGGCTCGTCGCAACTGTGGCTATCGCCTCTTCACGTCTAGTTCTTCGTCTTCGTGGAACCACAACTGGAGTGGGTGGAGTGGGTTTGACAAGCTTAGAACATCTTGAGCTGAGTGATGTGTTCAAGCCCAGCACGGCCCTCGCAGATGCAACCGTCCCATTTCAGACCGTCCCAGCAAGTGGAGAGCTACCGGCCACCAAGCCTCTCTAGCTGTGGCACTGAACCTGTGCATCTATTATGTGGCATCTGCAATCATGTTATATATATCGCTCTTATTTAATGCAGAGATTATGGTGTATGCTAAATAATTGGGACAGTAATCGCCATTGACTCTCCCAAGTGAGAACATTAATCCTTGGCGGGGCGTCATTGTTCAGCGACCGCAAAAGATGTACTGCTCGCTGGTAATAATATCCCTACAGCTGGCCTCACAAGACTCAAAATTGAGGGTGTAAATGAGAACCACCGCGATCATGGCGCCATTATAATAGTAGCAATACGTCAGGAAGAGTTAATATATATATATATATATAATTTGCAAGTTTCACCAGTGGGTGTTCATGCAGAGTCAATGAAAACAATTACAGTTCACAAGAAATGCCATCTTGTGTGTTACAAGTCTTCCAACAGTTGTTGCCTATGCACTTGGGAGTCATAAGGTTCATAGATAGATGTGAGGAGAATATAGCTTTCAAGCCACGATGAAAGGCTGAAGTGAGTCCAAGAACATCGGTTGTATGCACTAGCACCACACGCAGTGACAACAACAACACACCAACTGATAACAACTTCCAGTCAAGGGTAACAAACATATCATGACTTCAGTGGCTCACAAAATCGAAGGAATTAACGAAGCTAAAGTTAAAATTTGCCTTGGACTTCCCAGTGTCACTCGAAGATGATTTGAGTGCCGATGCGAAGAAAATGCTGAACAAACAGCTTTGCTTTGTGGACGGTTTGGAGCGACTTGCTGAAGGAAAATCATTGGACGGTAATGGCAAAGGATTGTTGGAAGACAATCTTAAACCATACAACGTACATTTGTGGATAATGTCGCTGGAGTCGCCAAACAGTCCAAGTAAAGAGTTGCGTATTCAAGCAGTTACACCCGCATTGTGGAAGGCGTATCGTCAGCAATCAAAGAACTCGTATCTGTATAAGGAGAAGGCGAAGAATGGTGCGTTTTTGTGGTGTAAAGATGAAGGAAGTTATTTATTTAACGGATTGTAGTTGTAAAGGAATCGTATTTTGGACGAATGAGTCAGGTTGTTTATCACCCGTACGGGAGCGGAATCGTGACCAATAATTGGTTGGTAAATGACGATATCGACGCTGTCGATCTGTACGGAAAGCCGGTTAATCCTTTGGAAATTCGCAATGTTTTCACTCCCGGATCATGGGTCGTGGCTCAAGTGACGCCAACGTTGTGAGAAAAGAAGCGATTATCGTGTTGATTGAGACGTTCTAATACTTAACTAGGTGGGATATAACGACACAAGACGGAGGAATTCCTCGTCGTACAAAAACGTATCAGCTCGTGATTAATCGAGTTCAATTGGCGTTAAAGTCCACGGACGACATGGAAAGAGATCATCCAGAGGGGTCATCATCGTCTGTTTTGAAGCACGGACGTGATGACGATGTTCAGCGTGAAGAATCACCGCCATTGGCACCAGCACCCAAGCGTACTTTGTTGGGAGCGGGGACGTTCACATCTTCCGCCGTTCCCGGAACGAAAATGCCGACGTTTAAGAAGAAAGTTAGTAAATAACTTCTTTGAAGTCGCTCGTTAATGAAGGGGGAAAAACGATTGCAGAAAGAATGATGAAGTTGTACGTGAAGAGTGAAGGTGTTGTACGCACAATGTCCATGTATAATATTGACCATGTACTCTGTAGTATCTTGTTTGTTACTTGCTTGGCGATTTAATAAGTGAGGGCGAACGGACGGCGGTGGTAGGCACGGCTAAGAGCGTGCGGGGTGCATGGGTGGTGGCGGGACGGAATTCCGGGGGAAGGGGGAAGTGCAGCATGTCTGTATGGCCGTGCTGCGCGCAGGGAGGGGGGGGCGACGGGTGGAGGTGTTTAGGAGAGTCACGCATGCGGAGCCTAGGTGAGCGTGAAGGCAGAGGCCCGCGTATGCGATAAAGGGGACACGGTGTAGGTTGTGGGTCCTGCAGGCGGAATCCATGGAGGGAAAGACCGTGAGTTAGAGGCAAAATGGCGACTCCATGGAGACGTCTGGCGGACGACAGGCAAGTAGCTCTGCTTTTCGTTTCCGTTTCTCCATACCGGACAGCGAAACTGGAGAAGACGCACCTCCGTGTTTTCCAGAACTCCAGGAGGCAGCCTTTTCCAGCACTAGAATGGCCGCATGACGGCGGCAGCAATCCATGGAGACGGACAGGGCCCCTAAGACTTAGCTCTAACAGAAACTGCGATATACGTCCTTGCTCATCCATGAGTGCAGCCTTCAAAGTTGGTCGTTGACGGTGCTAGTAATGAGGCGGTTTTGTGGCCAAGCGCGATACACGGCAGTAACTGAGCCAGCATTTATGTTACCACATTACGGTCCAATGATGGTTGCTTATAGACTAGGACTGACGACATGAGGGGGTCCCTGAGTCTGAGAGCAGTTGGTGTAGTCACCGGAGCGATTTGGACAGGAACGTGAGAAGTTGTTTGTCGTCATATGTAGCGTTTGACACGATTGGATGGCGGTTTTTTTTGCTGAAAAGGAAAATGGATTTTGGGGGAGAAACCCATTGCAGAGAAAAGTACGATACCTTGGTGTTACAGGGGACCCAGGGGGGATAGAGAAGAAGATGCATCCCCTAAAAATTAATGGGAAGGGAGGACGCCGCGCGCGAAGGACGTCTTCGTCTTACGGAATATGCGCAGGGAGGACACCGCAGGTAGACGCGGCGATGTCGTATGGTGGGGAGTGTGATGTAAGGGGAGGCGTAACGGGAAGCGGCATGGACAGCTGTTGATGGATTTAAGGTCACATTGAGGCAGTAAGGGTGGAATTAACGCACAGATAGGTAGAGGGTAGCAGTTCAGGGAGAACATCCACGTCTGTTATTTCCCATTGCCACCATCGATGTAGATCGTCGTGAGAGGCATCCTCACACACAGTTTTGACGGGCGGGACGATTGGAGGGAAATTGTGATTTTAAGAGTCCGCTTTCACTAATTTAGGTGTTTTTGTATTTGCATTACTCGACGACTGGAGATTAAGAATTTTTTTGTTGAGACGAGGTAAGTATACAAATCGTAGCGGGTAGAGGGGTTATACGTGGGTTACGTGTTGATAAACGTATAGATGAGCAGCGACATCATTCAAAGAGTTGAGAAATTCATCGTTACAGATGGTACGTTGTAGGGGTAGACATTTGCCTTGATGACTCTTACCATCATGTGACCACCAGTGATCCTTGTATAAAAAGCGACAAGTAAAATGATTTTCGCTTTTATAAACGATGCCTTGTAACTGATAACATGTATTTACAGCCCCACGAACGTTTAAATTTGGGGAAGGAATTGGATGAGGTTTTACATCATTGGAAGTTTCAAACCATAAACAGCACGGAGACGTATGTAAACCGATGAATTGTGAATGACAATGAACGGTTTCTTGACAAGAGAATAAAAGAATATTTACCCAATCCTGTACAGTGGCACTGGTGGCAGTAGGATCTAAATTAAGATGTGGAGCGTATTCATTCCATGTGGTATTAAAAAAGTATGTAGGCAATATAGTTGCTGTATGATTTAAGTTATGAGGTATGGAAGATGACAGGCAATTTAAGCACGTAACAGAACGTGTTGCATCGGCATGAATATATTGTAAGATGCCAGATGCGGCAGTAGGAACAGGTCCTATGGGGAACATAGTATTGTTCTCATTGATTAATAACATATATAATACATCGCGAGCTGAATTAAAATTGTTTTCATGGGAATTATTGTCAAGAATAAGCAAATGTAACAAATCTGACAATTTGCTACTTATCACAGATTGAATAGACCACTCAGCTCTCCAAGATGGCGATCCATTGGAATATAAAGCGAATAGGCACATGATGACGGCATCCTAAGCGCATGACCATGTGGATGCATTCCACACACAGCCTGAAAATTGTTGAGGGAGATGGTTTGTATAAGAAGAATGAGAGGTTGATAGGGAGTGTGCATTATGAATGCTTGATGTATTTTGGTTGATGTTTTCAAAGGAAATGTTTACTTTATGTAGGGAAAGACCTTTATTGTTTTCAATGTCAGGAATTTGTCTAAGTTCATCATGAACAAAGCCGTATTTTACAAGAGTATTATGTGCTAGACATTGTAAGCGAGAATCTTCCATTTTTAATGCGTATGAAATTGGCTTATTTAATTGTTGTTGAGTTACAGAACACATACTAAAAAATCCTGTGCGCGTTCGTGCCCTAGATGCTTGTACATAAGTAGCAAAACCTGATATTGACAAATCTGCTAATATTTGAGGGATCGTTTGTCCCTGACAGGCATGGCTAGTCAATGCAAATGCGGGTTCAATAGGTACCTGATATCTAGTAACGCGTTTTTTTGATTTTTTCCTGAGAATTTTCTTAGTGTAGAAGGAAATCTACCGTGGAATGAGATACCCCTCCATTGCTAGTGCTGCCTTGACATGGCCAGCTCCGTTCAGCCCACTTGTATCTGCGGCCACTTTATTCAATATAAGCTGCGCCGCCTGATCGGGTGGTGGTGGTTTCCGAACAGTGGGAATGCTATGTTTTTTCTGTAGTTTCTTGAGGGTGCGGCTTCTGCAATTGAACACCGTCATTTATCTTTACCCTAGATTGTTAAGAATACAACTCACTTAATGTGTAGTCCATGCTCATCTTGTAATTGGCGTAGTTTCTGATCAATAGACAGACCTTCTTTGGCATATTGCAGCAACGATGCCTTGAGGTCTTCCTCCAGCGGCCCTATATATCATTTATTTAGAATGACATGATGCTTATGAGATAATTTCCTGACATGTGCCATTATCAACACCATTCTTTCCTGCCTTGTTGTGACGAGGCATTGAGTGAGAAGGTTGAGACAATGAAGATGAAAGCGAAGACACCATTACATAAGGCGGATAGCCATCAGATGCCAGCTGTTGGAATCATGTACAGCCAGTTGTAGAGTACATGCACAACCTGCTGTCAGTTACAACCTGTTGTAAATTACATCTACAACCTGCTGTAAATTACACGCGTGTTCAAATCAGACGCCCATTCCTGCGCTTCCACATGCGGTTCACCTGAACCGTCCCCTCGCATCCTCAGTACAGTTCCAGCGCACCGTAACCCACGGCGTGTCCGTACAGTGCACATGCACCATATGCCGCCCTCTTCCTGCGGTGCACCTGCACCCTAGGCCGCCCCTCCGTCTGGTGCACATGCACCGTACCCGGCCTGCCAGTACGGTGCATGTGCACCATAGCTCGCATCGCAGTATGGTGCACGTGCACCACATGCGGCCCCTCAGTACGGTGCCCAGCACCGTAGGCGGGACCTCAGTATGGTGCACCTGCACCACACCCTGCGCCTCAACACGGTGCACCTCCATCATACCTCAGTACGGTGCACATGCACCGTATCCGGTCTGTTGGTACGGTGTAGGCCGTCTGTGGGTACGGTGCACCTAGACCGTAACAGTGTCGCATGTGATTTGGGGCCACTATCCATCAAGGCGATATCCACAGCGACGGTGCTTCAAAAAATACCACAGTACAGTTAGCCTCATTCTGAGAACTATCCGAGGAACGTACATAATAAAAATGAGTCGAAAGAGACTGAAAATAGAAACGCGTGTCAGTGCAGTTAGCCTTATTCTGAGAACTATCCAAGAAACGCACATAGTAAAAGCGAGTCGAGAGAGTCGGAGAATACAATGGCGTATCAGCAAAGAAACCGACAATACTCCACCCATATCGGCTCGTCGAAAGATGCGGCGATAGCGACTAAACCTACCGAAAAAAGGACTAAAGACCATAAGGAGTAACTGGAAGCTATTGATCCTATGTTAAAGTAGCTTCAGTACAATAGTCGACTGTGAACTCACAGCGTAGTAAGTTAAATGAACTTACGGCTTATATCAAGTTCCTCTTCTATTGTGTCTGAATTGGGCATAATTCTCGGGATCTTGAAACTCTCGATGTTCCGCCTGGTGAAATGGTCTGGTAATGCGATACCATGGCCCTTTAATATCAAAGGACGGGTGGGATGAATATTCCACGCATGACTCACGATGGTCTGATGAGTTCTCCAGGATCGTGCACATGAATCTCATCTGACACAAAAGGTACAGCGATCCCTGCGTGGTCGTCAGCACACTGTCCATGGCAGCTCGTAACGGGACTGGTCGGCTGGAGTAAGAGACAGGCGACGTGTTTGTTTGGCTTATATCACGTGATCTAAGCATACAGGTTCCGCACATTTACGCAACTCTCGATTCGACCTGAGGTATGTTTCGGGAGTGCCAAACCATTTTGGTACGCTACTGACACACAATTCCAGGTCCGTGTGTGCGTACATCGGAAGCTCAAGGGCGAGAAACGATGCCCCTTCCGTGCGAACGTTGCGTTATGATCACAGGAGAGTAAGTCATCTTGCAGATCATCGTGCGTGCTCGCCTGACACTAAGGTGGGCAGAGGGTTTCTGAGATGTCACTCCAGACATCAAGTTCGTCTTGCTGCACGACTCGAAGTACGAAGAGGGTTTCAGGGCTTTATTTCTGTCAAGGTGTGTGCTGCATTCTCACCTCAGCTCGATGATATATTGATAAGTAACACTATAGACCTTGATGGGCGTTGCGTTGATGTACTGGGTTGCCATATGCCCGCGATGGGCAGCGATGTGGGTTATATATAAGGTGAGTACTAAAGCTCTAATCTGTCCAACCAGGCTCATAGCCTCAGGCGCGTGCACCGTACTGGGGAGCGCCATGCGGTCGAGGTGCGCCGTAGGTGGGATGCGGTGGACGTGCACGGACGTACCAACAGGCGGCCTACGGTGCAGGTCCACCATACCGACAGGCGGCCTGTGGTGGACGTGGACCGTACTGAGGGTGGGCCTACGGTGGACCTGCACCGCACGCAGCGGCGGCTGATGGTGCAGGTGCACTGTACTGAGCCGCGGCCCACGGTGCAGGTGTACCATACGGAGGGGCCGCGGATGGTGCAGCTGCACCGTACGCAGGGGCGACGAACGGTGCACATGCACCGTACCGGGGGGCGCCCTATGGCGCATGTGCACCGCACCCATGGGCGCCGACGGTGCAGGTGGACCATACTGACAGGCCGGGTACGGTGCAGGTGCACCGGACGCGGGGGCGGCGGATGGTGCAGGTGCACCGCAGGGAGAGGGCGGTGGCCGGCGGGGTATGGTGCACGGGCACCGTACTGAGGCCGCGAGGTGGAGGGTAGGAATGCGCGTCTGATTTGAACATGCGTGTAATTTACAACAGGTAATTGTAAATGCTAGCAGGTTGTACATATAATTTACAACTGGCTGTACATGAATCCAACAGCCGGCGTCTGCTGCCTGCCCCACATAAGGTGGCACGCTTGTCACTTGCCTAACACTCGATATATCAGAAGTTGTGTCTATTTGAAAAGTACCAACATGAAACAACTATATAACAGAACACTAGGGCATTAAAAAACCCCAGGGAAAAAGCTTCCAGTATTCTGACTGTAATAGCAAAGTCAAAATACATCAAGATTCGCTGTCGGAGAGGTCCATATCTTCCTCATTGTCTTTGGAGCTAAGTGACTCTAGCATCATTTCTTCACAGATCTTGTTGCAACGGTGCTGGGAAATAAAAGCATCAATGTCCCACTGACCATAATCTCCAAGTCCAGTGTCTCTGTTGATATTTAATCTGAAGTCGATTAGGAAAGGAAGCACCAATCACGCACTCAGTAGGTGAATGAGTCATTGGGTCGAACAAGATCTCAACAGGCTGCCCATCTGAGCCACGGGCCAGGGAGCCTTGATAAGATGGTCACAAATGAGGGCTTAAGAGCAATTGCGTACAGTGCACGCACCTTACATGTCTGCAAACTGAAGGGTGTGCTGACTATGCAGCCATGTAAAATGTGTGAGTGCTGATATGGTCTTGCCCTTCAAGCCGTACTGGTCAGGGTGACTGAGCGTGTAGCTGTAGTTGTTGACTACAGGTGTGCGCCGTTCCTCAAGGAGCCAATAGATGGCCTGGCAGTCAGAGTCCTTGACACACTTCGAGGATGTGTGGGATGCTATGGATGGTTCAGATCCGTGTCCGAGGTCCTCCTGAGCTAGTATGGCTTCGACGAACTGTATATCTAGTCGATGTGAGTATGTGGAGAAGAACGTGCATCTGGTTGATATATCACCTGTTGCTATCTCACGATGGTGGCGGTGAGCTGTCTCCTTGAACTGTTTCCAGAACCATTGCCCTCTTTTCACACGCCATATCTCAGCTTCGAGTTGCGATGCGTTCTCATCAACTGTCACTATCCCTTCACCTTTGCTAATGTTGAAGAAATGCTTTGCCACGTAAGCCTTCTCCCCAATTGTTAGCTATACATCAGTATATTAGTCAAGAGATCAGGCAAGTTGCACATCACATACCGCATAAACCTGTTTACTCTTTCCCTGCCCAAGAGGCGTTTGACATATCTCCCCCTCAACATGAACCTCCCCTACTTTCCACTCAACCTCTACTTCACCAGTTTGCTCAACCACACGAGTTTTTGCGAACCGGAGTTGAATCCTATCCTTTGGCTCGGAGAACGTTACTGAGGGCCGCTTTGAGAACATGAAAGATGATTCCATGGGTCCTGAAACTATGCACACATGATGCAGCCCCTCATACCAAAGACTATAGCATACCATGCGGCCGCTTGGCATGGTCGCCGTCCCCTGAGGAACCGCCTCTTTTTTTGCCCATACCTTTATGAAGGCTTAAGTCATGATCTATCCGTGCCTCCCACTTACGTAGCGATAAGCTTGCTAAAGACGCAATGGTGAAACAATAAAATAGCGTACCCCTTCTTCATTAATCCATAATTTGAGGCAAACACGTTTGCCTTTGATTTTGTTGTGTTGTTTTAGTACGTTGTCCAGGTAGACATTGGCATGTGGAAGGACTTGGTGGGCTTGATAGAACTCCCCAAGCGCCATGACCTCCGTTGCCTCCTCCGGCGGCCTGTTACCATGCCACCGTAGTTCTGAATCCTCGCTACAGGTGTGGTCTGATGTCTGTTATGAAAGGGAAGGATGTTTCAGCTCTCACCGCTGTAAACTGTAATCATGGGTTTTGACCCATGTCCGATTGACACTCGCAATGACATCTGCAGGAATTTCTGTCCGTACAGTTGTCAGTTTGTATAATAAGCCAAAGATAGGAACTCACCAGCCATAGTAACCAATTCAGGATATGCCCAAACAGTCGAGCCAAAGGCACTTGAAATCTTGCCTCTGGTGCGCATGTCGATACAAACCGTAAGATGAGCCTCACGTGCCAGACCAGCCACTTGCTTAGCAGCAGTGATGGATTCGGTGGTCAGGCTTATTGTCGGCTGGTTATTGACCTGGGAGAGTGGATTGGAAGCAGGATGCGGCTGTGAACCATTTCGACTCAGTCGAGCATTGAAGGCCATCGCACGGTCATGATGTTTGTCGATGAGTATTTGATCCACACGTCCTAATTCCTGATCCTCTGCAAAAGCCGAAGCTACCCTTAAGCGGTAGACTCCCCAGACCTGGAAATCTCACTCACTTAACTTCTTGCAAGCACCACAATGCACCCCTGTAATGTTCTTGAATGCGAGCCCACAGTCACCACATTGCGGGATTTGCTATGTTATGTTATAAGTGGCACAATGACAACAGCAAACAAATACACACCGCAAATCTCCCGTGTTCGAGTGCATCATCTGCGATCTTTGTCAGGTGATGACACCGAGCACAAAGTCCGGCCGCGGTCTTTTGACTGAATATCTCGCCACAGCCCTCGCCGGGGACATCAGTGGCACAACAAGAATTGTCTGGAGCACTTGCGGACATGGTTAGAGGAATGATGGATGTGGGGAAAGAGATATTTGTGCTATAATTGTAGTGTTAGAATGTGGAGCAGAACATTGAAACTCATTTGGCTCACAAGACAATAAACATGGAAAATTGTGGTGGAGACAGACCGCCGTTCGTCGTGCCTGTGCGAGTGTGCTCCACCAGTGACGGGCAGGATCGGCGTACGTGCTAAGAGCTGAACCAGCGTGTGCGGTCGTGTGTACGGACCTGTACATGTAGAAAATTAGTTCCAATCCTATAAATTCACATTATTAAAAAGTTATTTTTTTTTTTTTGAAAGTAACAATGATAGTGGAGATTTGTATAACTCAGCTCCTGGCAGGCAGAGATGAGAAACCCATAGCGTCATCTTTAAAAGACAATTCCTTCCTGAGTGACGAAGTCCTAGGCTTATCGAGGATCAACAACGGCGAGCGGCTTCAATATCAATAATAACCTGTTCGAACGGTCAGTATACGACATGGGCGATGACTGAAAATGGACTCGGTGTTAGCCGGTGTGGACAAAGCCGAGCGCCCACCCAGTTGATTTTGACCGTGCCCCTCCGGCAAGCCATATCCAGGTCCCAGCTTAAGCCCCGGCTTAGGCTGAACCGAGCCGCTAAAAGACCGAGCCGGGACGGGCCCAAGCCGTTATGAGGCCGGCGTTAGGTCCCATCCCTGGATCTAGAGAGGCTGAGCCGGGCCTGAAAGCCGGGGCTTTTTGGTGCTTCTAAGGCAATCTGGAGCCAGCTATGACCGTGTCATTTCGAACAACGGACAGGTAGTTACAAACATTATTTACTATTAATAAGTGAAAAAAAAATGCCTCCGTCTTTCTTATCACCCCCCTATGCCTTTGCCTCGCATTTCCGACAGTGACAGCAGCGAAGAGGAAGTCAGCAAGGTCGCTGGCCCTATCACAAGCATCCGTGGGCGTGTGATTAAGCCAAGTGCGGCGCTCAAAGATCCGAGCAATGTGGCAAAGGTTCCTGGCCAGCCCAAGTACAGTGTCTCGGCACTCATAGATACCGCAGACCCACCCCCAAAAAAGAAGCTTAAGACTGGAACTCAGTCAAAAGGTAAATCTACTGGAACAGCTAAATATAGTGGAAAGGGCCAAGAAAAAGAAACAGGTCAGAATACCGATGCTCCCAGTGAGCATTCAATGCACCTTGTTTATTTCGTATTTGTCCCTGATCTAATGTCTAGATCCGCCGGTGAATCTCCTAAAAGAGCCAGCCGACCCAGATGGCTGGCTCAAAGATCTAGATGGAATAGAAGACCTGCCTGATAGCGCATCGCCAAAGGTTGACCGTACACTAGATGTTCGTACTTTCTTCAACAGCATTCCAGATGTGTAAGGTAAAAAGATGGTTGAATGCAAGCTCTGCCAGTATGTGATATATTGAACTATGAAGATAATTGACAAATTATGCCCTCTTTAGCAAGAATGACTGGCAGAAGACACACTTCGTGCATGAAGTGTCAACGCTGCGGCGCCACATGCAAGCCATGCACCTTGTCGGTTGACTATCTAGATATTCTGTTGGGTGCATTTATGCTCCTGCACCAAAATCAAGCATAATATATTCGATTTACTGTATGGTGTTCCAGTTCTTTCTCACATTGTTCTTGTACCATGCATCTATTTCTTTGATTATTTTCGAAATTTTCCAGTCACTCCTTATCTCTCCATTTCATTCTGTTATTCCTATTTTCACAGGCGGCTGCACCCAGCGGAGTTTGAAATGACTTCGACGCGCGAGCCCTTGGGCGCTAAAGGGCCGGGTGCACGTATATGCCTTCTGAGACAGGATAGTGCTCCTCTCTCAGTGACAATAAATTCACTGAGAGAGGCGAGTAGTATTCTTTATATTTACATAGCATGTTGACTGAAAATCATGTAGTGTATTTGATTCTAGGTATTGTATTAATATATCAGTGACAATAAATTCACTGAGAGAGTGTATTTGATTCTAGCTTTCTAAGAACTCTACCGAACCTTCCCTGCCATAGCCCCTAGTTGCTAACATATTCATTACAATTTTCAAATACTAATTGCCAGTTGAAGGGGAAATATAATGAATGGTGTACTAGGACAGGTTTCACCAGCAAACTCCCACATGTAGCTAAAGAGGCCAAGTGCGCTGCCAAGAATGGGCTGGTGACACAACACTTTGCGCCAGCTCCTTCAAAATTGACTGAAAATAGCATTTCCTATTCGGATGATGGATTCCGGCGCCTCGCTGTTGAATGGATGATATCAACAGATCAGGTGTGTGACAATCTCAAATCACATCGAGATTCACTCTAATTCAATTGTTATTGAGGCTATTTCTAGTTTTGATAACCCACGCTTCAAGGAGATGATCGCTATGGCATCTCGTGCCAAGGACAGTGTCAAGATCCCCAGGCATAAGCTTGCCCGGGCTGAGATATTAGGCTTATTTCAAGGACACCTGCGTGACCTAAAGACGCGTTTCATGGTGAGTCGGGTAAATACCTTTGAAGATCATGGGACGAATATCTAGTACCTGTGATGTGTGGCAAGCATCAAATGTTGATGGCTACTTTGCTGTCACTGCGCATTGGGTGGAGAAGAATGGTAAAACTCTAAGCTTGCAAAATGCATTGATAGGATTTGTGCATCTCAACAACGCACATTCTGGAAAGAGGTTAGGTCAAACGCTGTTTAAGGTATTTGACCATGTAGGAGCTGTAAATAAGGTGTATATTTATTGCTTTTTATTCAAGGTCAGTACTGAATATCTATTAGATTGGATGGGTAACATGTGACAACACATCCAACAACATGATGATGATGGAGGAACTGGCTCGGTGTATTGAGGAGCATACCGGAAAGAAGTATTGCCCCTTAGGGCAACACATCTGGTATGTGATCACCGATGAGCTTATCAAGATCCGGCTTTACGTAGTGATTACATAGTTGCCTTGCTCATTGTATCAATCTGGCGACACAGGCAATGCTAACTACCCACTCTAAAACCCCACATTACGACCCCCAACACCCTGATGACCGTGTCCCGGACACTGATTCCCAGAAGCACGACTCTGTGGCTCTGTTCCATGCCATCTGTGTCAAGGTCAGTGCATCGATTGCTAAGTATATCATTGATGACACATGTTCCCAGGAACACTCCTCGGCCAAGCGCAAGGAGATCTATCGCTCACTACAAATGTGCCATAATGTCACATGCCTGAAAACACTGTTAATGGATATGGCTGTGTGCTGGTCCTCAACTTACACTATGCTTGATTGTGAATATCGAAGTAAAGAGGTGCGTGCATTGCTACTTATTTTAGCATCCATATCAATGACAATCACCTTGAAAGCACGTCAATCGCTTCGTTCTGGAAATAGCCCAGGCCGAGAAGGGTTGGACCAAGTCCATAAAGCTCATGAAGCTCGGCCTTACCCCAGCTGAGTAGGACTCGGTCAAGGGCTTCCTTCAGCTTCAGCTTCTCAGGGTGAGTAATACCCCTTATTATTCATTGATCTGTACCTCCTAACCAGTTTTTGACAGTTCACAGACGTGGCCCAGCATGATGTTTCCACTGAACGCTCCACCTTGCCATCCCCGCACTAGAAACTCTGCATTACGAGTGGTCACAATGCCTTGCAGCACAGAGTGGTTACGCTGAGTTTCAAGAGCCTCTCAGGGTCGCACTTGCAAAGCTCACCGAATATTATAACAAGACCGAGGATTCGGATGCGTATATTCTGGCAATGGGTACGTACTGTGACTACTACTATGCTAGCATGCAAGTCATTACATTATCCCAGTATTGCACACAGACCTGAAGCTTTCCCATTTTGAAGATCAATGGGGTCAGGATCTCACACGGCAAGTATCAGAAAAAGCCCATGTCATTGTACATTGACGATTGATCTTAAGCCTGGTTCTCTACTCACAAACTAGACAGTTCAAGGAACGATGGGATGATATGAACACTGTGACAGATCAAGCACCGTTCCCACTGCAAGGAAACACTGTGCACAGACGATGATGGAAGCTCTGAGCGGCGATGAAGAAGACCCTTGTGGAAACCCGGTGGTGCCAGCATCCAGCTGGTCAAGTGACACATTTGCACGGGATAATGAGCTGATGTGGCAGGGCACGTTCAATTTATATCTTCGAGCAGAAGATAGGTTACCAGAGAATATGCCACTGGGTGAGTGGTGGGGGGTGAGTACAATGACAACTCTCTGTACTGTATATGCTAATATACACTGTGCGCCAGGACAATGCCTGGCGTTACACTGTTTGGGCATCGCTAGCATATGACTACCTGCCTATAATGGCATTGTTGGTGTCCAGCAAACGTGCATTTTCAGGGTCGGGTATCACAATCACCAAGCGACGCAACCGCTTGAAGGGTGATATTGTAGAAGCCCTTCAGGTAATCAAATGTGCACTAAGGACTGACCTACTAGTTTGTGAACCCGCTCCGAGTACCACTACTGAGTTTACCATCCTCAGCGGCGAAGAAACAACAGATCCGGCCTCTGAGGATGTCATCGAGTTGGACGGAGACGATGGATGGCACTTGGATGGCAGTGCAGATGAGCAAGAGGACTTGTAATTGAATAAATTGCTACTCTAACTACTCTACTAAGTACATTGCTCTGCATCGGCGGCCTAGTAAAAACCTCACTGTTTTGGAACCCTTCAAGACTTTGGTGTTATTGCTAACGCCTCTGTCTATCAGAACGTGTCGTTTACACGACTAGTAGAATACCAGTTCAATGCAGCAGCACAACTCCGGAAATAATTTAATATTTGTACCTTGGTTGCAATCTGTGTAATAACTAGTCCAAGTTATTACAGCTGGAAGGCAATGCGTTTCTTAGCTGCATTGAACAATAAACTAAAAGAGTGTGTAGGTTCAAGGACACTATCGGGGTCCAAGAGTATTCCTTTTAATAAAGAGGGAATAGGCTCCGCAGGAGAGTTTGTAAGTTTTTTTCATAGTTCTGGTAAACCAAAGTCAGACAATTGTTTCCCATGTTCATCCAAGGACTTGGACAATTTGTAGAGAGCAGCAGCATGTGCCAACTTGTCGTTGCCACCTTGGCTATGTAGAAAGCCATTGGGTCGACCAACATCAATGCACTGCAATAACGAGAGAGTAATGTGAAGTGGCTTTAGCGCACAACTTGACTTGACTTGTGAAAGTCACTGAACAGGAAAATCAACTGAACAGCTCGTCTCGGGTATTGGAGTGCTAATTGACAAGAAAATCGATTGCCAACCTCACTCTGTAGAGTTTCACCCAGCGTGTTAGGCTAAGTGGCTAAGCAGTAAAGCAACTACTTAACTAAGAATAGTTACTCTAAGCAAGAGTAGTATTCTAGTTCGGGTTAGGAACTTAGGTACGACGTGCAAGTCACACAAGCTGTGTAGGATAGAAGATGGGTAGATTGATTGCTCAAAGGGCAGGCAAAGGGCCTCCTTTTATATTGTAATGTACAAGAGCTTAGTAAGCAGGTAGAACCTTCTATCTATTAATGGAATGGGGGAAGAAGCTTGTGGAAGATGGAAGAAAGGGTTGGAAGAAACTGGCTGTTTCCAGGGGACTCTACCATGCTTCCTACCAATCAGAGCTTGATTTGTCAGGAATGACTCACTGAAAAGGGTCATGTGCCATAGCACAGCTTGGCTGAGTCATGTACTACTCCTGACTCACCAAGTTGTGCCTGGATTGGTTGAGTCATTGAGGCTGTATCTCCAGATAACCATGTATTTGGCACTCAGAAGCTGAGTAAGCAGTTCTGAGCCAATTAGGGCTCTGTAGCCATAATTACTAAGAGCACTGCTTAGCACAGCTGAGCATAGCCTGGTACAGCCTAGTTCTCATGACTGACAATGATCCCCATTGTTTGGTGAAGCCAAACAGGCTGCACAGTTGCTATGGCTGCATATAGCAACTGTTTGGGACTCAGCTGGAAATACTGAGGGAGCCATCCTGCCGGACTTGTGGGTGCTTGGGGGACCATAAGTCCGAAAATGCGGCCACCACCGAGGTGCCCGGCGGAGTTTGAAATAGAGCGCCCGGAACAGAGTTGTGGGTGCTAGAGGATCCACAACTCTGTAATGACAGAAAAATGGTAGTTTGAGCCATGGAGACTTTGGAAAAATAAGGAAAAATATAAGATAACTAGAGGAATGTTTGAAAAGCCTTTCCCCAGTTATATTAATAGCATACAGATACTGTTAATTCTTCAAATGTGTTTTTACATGTTGTCAAGACAAAAGGAAAAGACTAGGGCTGGTTGAGCAGCCTTCCTTGGCTGGTTGAACAGCCGTTCCCCTACACTCACCCATAGGCCGGGTCTAAAGCCGGGCTGGGACCGAGCCAGGCCGGGACTTTGGCAACGGTCCCTGCCCTGAAATCGAGTGAGCCGGGATGGACCAAGCCGGGCCCAAGCCTGGAAAACACTAATTGTGTTATTATGTTGTTTGCTATTTTCTAATTCTCCAATATATCTAGCACACTGCATCACGCATATGCACTCTACAGCAAATTTGGATGCACGAGGTCTGCGCTGAAATGTGCCACTGGCATGATGGCTTGCCATAGTTATACACTGCTTCTCATGAATATATATATAGTGTTCTGCAAAGCCCGGCTCGGCTCAAAAGCACCGGTTTCGGCTTGGCTCACACCGGCTCGGGCTCACAGAATTCAGGGCTGGGCCCTGAGTGCCGGCTCGGGCTTGGCTCAGGCTTGGCCGGGCTTAAGCCAGGGCTCTTCAGTGGGAAATATCAACTGAGGGGATGCAACGCCGAAGTGGAAATTCTATGTACTTTTAACTAGCTAGTTGTATTCTATATCGACTTCACTCTCCCCCTCCACAAGCTCACAGTCACTGGAGAGGTCAATGACCTCTCCCAGTGTCTGAGGCACCTCCGGACCTTCGTCAATTAATTCGAGCTCATAAGAAGATGACGGAGCTGAATCCTGTAGTATCAACTTTGTCTTCAGTCCGCATTTGACGACCTGGAGTGCTTCAACTACATCTCCTTTGAGTCGGTTCCGCCGTTTTGTGATTGTAATTCCCGAGCTTGCAAAGACACATTCACTTGAGACTGATGACGCCATAATAGGAAGGTAATCATATGCAAGCGACGCCCAAACAGGATATCGGATCTGGTTAACCTGAAAGATATTAGTTGAATATCAAGGAAGTATACCTAAATATAGATAAGACTTACCCCCCACCATTCCACAAGCCCCATCTTCTCTGGTAACTGCTCGGTGGATCGGACATATGACCGGAAGGCATCAAGCCAGGGCTGATCCTCGGCATCAAACCCTTGCGACTGGCTGGAGCCCGACCTAGGGTCATCTGGGTTTTCATCCTCATGGCCGCTCAGTGCTTCCAGGAGCGTATACGCACGACGCTTCCAACTGGCACTTGTGGTGGTCAACCGGACACTTTGCAAATGGTCCCACCGCTCTTTGAACTATAAGATGTTATAAAATTAATATTTATATGCATATATGTCATGACTTACAAGGTCTTGGACTGTTTGCATGACTTGAGCGGTCAAATCCATACCCCAGTGTTTCTCAAAGTATGCCATTTTGTACTCTGGATGGATAACTGCCATAGATATAAGTATTTTGACATGATGCCATTTAATATGAGTGGATACATACCCATGCCCATGATGTATGCATCCGAATCCTCGGTCTGATTATAGTACTCGGCGATCTTGGCAATGCCGGCTGCAAGGGGCTTCTGGAAAGCGTCGTACCCTGTGTTATAAACGAGGCGCTTGGACCAGGCTGTGTGGAGTCCCTCGAGTGCCGGGAGTGCAAGGTATAATGTAGGGTATTGCTCAGCTGAGAACTCATGCTCAGCAGCATCTGCAAACTAAGGAGACTGTGAGTTAACAAAACAAAACATTTATGCATAAGACTTACACGTAACAGCTGGAGGAAAGCCTTCACAGACTCCCATTCAGCGGCAGTTGGTGCGAGGCTGAGAAGGTTGGTCGATTTTGTGCGATCTTTCTCTTCCTGGGCGAGTTCAAGTACAAAATGATTGACATGCTGTTGGATCAAAACATGTCAGTGTAGTTGTGAACAGTGATGAAACAGATACAGTACTTGTTTGTTACGGTATGCTCGATCAAGCATAACATATGTTGATGATCAACGAACGACCATGTCGAGGAGCAGCATAGTTGGCCGCTTGACATCATTGTGTACCTGCAAGGCTCTGTACATCTCTTTGCGCTTTGCCGATGATCGCTCCTTGATGCAAATAGCATGGATGAGACCTACAGGGTCACGCACCCAAGTATCGGTCTCTGGTAGGTGGTTGTCAGGGTCCTTGGGGTCATAGTGTGGTGTTTTTGAATGTGCATTGAGCATGGCTTGTGTGGCCAAGTTGATCACATGCACAAGGCATCGAATGCGCCATCCCTTTGGATTGAAGGGTCCTTTCGTATGTTCTTTGATTCGGATGGCAAGTTCAGCCATCATGGTCATGTTATTTGTGGCATTATTACACGTTACCCAGCCAAGCTATTCATTGTTGTCAGTCAAGGTGTCACAGACTGAGACACACTCACTTTGTGCGCAATCCTGACACGTTCCAGTACCTTGAACATGGCCTGACCCAGTCAAGTTCCCGAGTGGGAATTGTTCATTTGAACAAATCCCACCAACACATTTTGCAGCATGTGGAGCCCCTCAATTTCCTCAATCCAATGCGCAGTGACTGTGAAGTAGCCGTCCGTGTTACTGGCTTGCCATGCATCACAAGTCGCAGATACTAAGCCTTTCACCGATGTACCCTGATATAGACTATTTAGTACTGTGTGTATGTGGCTTGTAAATGATAGACTCACGGCAAATCGTTTTTTGAGATCACGAAGGTGGGATTGGAACAGATCGATGATCTCTGTCCGTGTCGGCCTGGCTCCCGGGAGCTTGACACCTTCCTTGGCACATGAGGCCATTTCGATCATAGCCTTGAAACGGGGATGCTCGAACGCCTAGAAGGCTTGGCTCCAAGGTGAGCATAATAGCTGTTATCAAAGCCATGATCTCACCTGATCTGTTGATATTAACCACTGCACAGCCAGACGTCTAAAAGCATCATGTGAGTAAGTCACCATCGGTACCTTGGGTTGTTTCGGTGTGGGACCAAAGTGATCGGTCACAAGCTTGTTTTTAGATTTTGCTTCCTTGATCACACTTGGAAGCTTGCTGACAAAACCTGTTTTTTTTCACACCATATGTTGTATTGAGCCTGTGCCAAGAAGACCAGACTGAGCTACAATTCATTGTGAAGGCTTACCTGGTGCGAGGCTTGCATGTGCCGGCGAAGTGTACTTACTTCGAATACATAAGTTATTTTTTATCGGTCATTTTTCCTACAAATAATATAGTCCTCATTTGCCTGCCATGGAGGAGACCTGACCCACCGGCACAATTTGCAGTCAATAAATTTTTTACCTTCCTCAACATGTAGATTATCAAAAAAATAACGTGTATCCAAAGTAGGATCTTTGGACTTGATCGCCGTGTCAGGTAAGCCCTCTACCCCATCTAGATCCTTGAGCCAGCCGTCAGGGCGAGCCAGAGCTCCCTGGACTATCTTATTGTCAGGGTTCACACGTTTCCTTCCACAAGTTTCTATTTCCTTCGATGAGTTTCCGTCACCTTCCGTCAGTTTCCATAACCTTCCGTCAGTTTCCATAACCTTCCGTCAGTTTCCGTCACCTTCCGTAATCTTCTACGAGTTTCTATCATCTTCCACGAGTTTCCACAACCTTCTACAAGTTTCTGCCTCCCCTAATATGTAAACCTTCCCAGAACTATAAGACTGTAGCCAGTGTGGTGGCGTTTCCTCAGCTTGATCTCTGAGGATACCCACTACACAGGCAAGTCCCCATGTATCTATCGTTGGTAGATTTATAACCTGAGGATACCCACTACACAGTTGGTTATTGTCCTTGCATCGGCCACTATCTCCTTGAGTATCTTTAGTTGTGGCTTCATCATTAGTGTTGCCCTCACAGAAGATCAAGCTCATAGGACGACCCCACACACTTTTCTTAACCAACCTTCATCTCAGCCTATGGCAGACCAACTCCCGGAGGCATACTGGGACTCCTTGGGTGAACATGGGCCATTTCTTCAAGGCATCCTTTCCAGCCAAGCACAGCAGCTGCAGCAACTTCAACTGCAGAATCAGGACCTGCACAATCAGATTGTTAACGTTCATGACCACTTAGCCAATGCTGCCACCAACACTGCTGTTGCTGCTGCTCAAGCCCTTGCGCCCTCAGTACCTCACAGTGTCTCTCCATCTACTCGCTCTATCAAAACAGCAGAACCGGAGAAGTTCAATGGAGAGGGTTTATCAGGTCTATCAAGTTGTCCATTACCATACAGCCAGCATCCTTCCCAGATGAGCGCACAAAGATCCTATATGCTCTTTCCTTCATGACGGGAGGCTCTGCGGAGATATGGGCACACAACGAGACACAGGCTGTCATTGATGGCACCTCCTCTATATCCACTCTGGAGGAGTTCATTAAACGTGTGGAGGAGGCCTTTGGGGACCCAGATCGTTCCAGAACAGCTCGCACTAAGCTGCATGACCTCAGGATGACATCAGGAATGTCAGCAGATGAATACACGGCTCAATTTGAGATCCTGGCAGGCAGGACAGGCTTTAATGATGAGGCACTCGAGGATGCCTATGCTCGTGGCCTTCCAGCAGGTATCCTTGACAAGATCCACACCCAGCCCTTTCTTCCACTCAACCTCAAAGGCTGGAAGGAAGCAGCCTGTCAGATTGACTGCAATCATTGCCGTCTGTTAGAGGTCAGGAAGGCACAGACACCTCATGTCCCTAATCGCCCTCCTCCTGCCCGACCACTCCACACTCCTGCTATGGCGCCTGTTGTCACAGCACCACCCAGTAATGTGACACCTATGGACATTGACTCATCCCGCCGCTGCACTGAAACACAGACCTGCTACAACTGTCAGAGACCTGGTCACATTTCACCAGACTGTCCTGAACCTCGCAAGCCACGAATCCGTGCAAACCTCACAGAGGCAGACATTGCAGCAATTGTCTCTAAATCTGTAGCAGTGGCAATGGAGGAATGCAAACAGAAGGTAGAAGCCCCTGTCCAAGAGGAAGGAAAGGGTTTTTAGGCCAGTCAGCGGTGAAAGACCTGCCCCGCTCGACGAATCGGTTTTCAGTTCTCGAACCATGTACAATAGGGATCACAGGCGATATGATGCATCCTTCTCCTACCCCTGATCGAACTGAAACCAAACCAGCCATGCCAAAAACCCAACCCATCGCTCCAGTTGCTAATGCAAACCTTCCAATCCCTCTATATGTCCGTACTGCTGACCTCCGCGGATGCACCAAAGTACCTCTCAAGGTCCACTCCGTTGACACAGGGCATCCACTTGCAATTGACTCCCTCCTTGACAGTGGTGCTACAGGGATGTTCATCGATGTGGAGTTTGTAAGGGAACACAGACTTCGGACCCATCCCCTACCCCGTGCCATCCCCGTCTACAATATTGATGGTACCCCAAATGAGGCTGGCTCAATCAAGGAAGAAGTCGACTTGTTTTGCACCTTTGGGGATCATACGGAACATGCCACATTCTATGTCACAAGCCTTGGATGACTTGCCATCATTCTTGGTCACACATGGCTTGTTGAACACAACCCAGAAGTTAACTGGCATACAGGAGATGTGAAGATGACACGTGTCCCAAGTCATGTGGGGGCAGACTTGTTGTCAGAGGGCCCACAGTCGAAACTGTTCCAGAAGAGAGTGTATATCAAGAGGAGGTTCCCATACAGCACACCCGCTCCCTACTTGAGGAAGGAGACAGGACCTTTGTCATCTTTGTGAATGAGAGTCCTGAAACAATTGGTGCAGGCTGGACTGTCTCCTAACAGCTTGCTGAACGGGCCAGAAAGTCTGCACCAGTCAGATCCTTCAGGGACCTTGTCCATAAACCATACCAGGAGTTCAAGGATGTGTTTTCTAAGGAGTCATTTGACCAACTGCCTCCTTGAAAGGCCTGGGACCATGCGATTGAGCTCACTCCAGGTGCACAACCCTTCAGCACAAGGTTTACCCAATGTCACCGGTTGAGCAAAGGGAACTGGATAACTTCCTTGAGGAGAACCTGAAGAGCCATCGTATCCGTCCTTCCAAGTCACCTATGGCATCTCCAGTCTTCTTTGTGAAGAAAAAGGACGGCAGTCTTAGATTTGTGCAAGACTACCGGAAGCTCAATGATATAACAATCAAGAATGCCTATCCTTTGCCCCTTGTTCCAGACATCATGAATAAGATTGCTGCTGGAAGGGCTAAATACTTCACAAAGCTTGACATTCGCTGGGTATATAATAATGTACACATAAAAGAGGGAGATGAGTGGAAGGCAGCCTTTCGGACAAATAGGGGCCTGTATGAACCTCTAGTCATGTTCTTTGGACTCACGAACAGCCCAGCAACCTTCCAGACGATGATGAATGACACCTTCAAGAGTCTCATCGATGAAGGGGTTGTGGTGGTGTTCATGGATGACATTCTCATCTTCACAGAGTCGCTTGAAGAACATCGTAGGATTGTACGACGTGTCCTTGAAATCCTCCGGGCCAACAACCTGTACCTCAAACCTGAAAAATGCATATTTGAGCAACTAGAGGTGGAGTATCTCAGCCTCATCCTCTCTCAAGGACAGGTTGCCATGGACCCAGTCAAGGTTGCAGAAGTGCGGGACTGGCCAATACCATGTAACGTCACTGAAGTCAAATCATTCCTTGGTTTCATCAACTTCTACCGTCGATTTGTGGAAGACTTCTCACACATTGCAAAGCCCCTCAACCAGTTGACAAAACGGGATGCCCAATGGTCTTGGTATCCGAATGGCCCAGAGCAAGCGTCCTTTGACAAGCTCAAACTCCTCATCACCTCAACACCGATCCTTGTCCTCCCTGATCAAGACAAACGTTTCCGTCTTGAAACAGATGCCTCAGCCTATGCCACAGGAGCAGTACTGTCCCAGCTATGTGATGATGGCAAATGGCGGCCTGTGGGGTTTGTCTCCAAAAGCCTCAATGATGCTGAACACAACTATGCCATCCATGACAAGGAGCTTCTTTCTGTGATTTGGGGATTAGAGGAATGCTGCCACATCTTAGAGGGAACGAAGCACAAGATTGAGATTCTCAATGACCATCAGAATCTCACCTACTTCCGCACTGCACAAAACCTGAACCGTCGTCAAGCACGCTGGTCACTCTACCTCTCTCGCTTTGATTTTGAGCTGATCTATCATCCTGGTCGTCACTCAGCCAAGCCTGATGCACTCTCACGACACGTGGATCATAAGCGGGGGGGAGGAAGACAACCAAAATCAAGTCTTACTCACCCCTGACTTGTTCCACATCAAGGTGAATCCCCCAGAGGCTGGCGCGCAGTTAGTCCCAGGTGAAGGTGATGCTTTCCTCAATCGAGTAAGGAACTGTGTAGACCGGGATGAAAAGGTTGTCAAGGCTCTCAAAGAACTGGGATCCTCTGGAAATTTACGAGGAGAAGAGTGGTCTGAACAGGATGGGCTTGTCCTCTATCACAACAAAGTGTATGTGCCGCTTGATGCAAAACTATGACATGACATAGTGAAAGCGCACCATGACATGCCTCTCACCGGTCACCCTTGTCGTTGGAGAACTACTGAACTAGTTGCTCGGAGTTACTGGTGGCCTGGGATGGGATGTTACATCGCAAAATACGTGAAGGCCTGTGACCTGTGCAACCGCACAAAAACCTTCCCTGCTTCTCCCATTGGCAAGCTTCTACCAAACTGTATCCCAGACCATAGATGGCAGGTTATGGTCTGTTGACTTGATCGTAGAACTGCCTACCAGTCATGGATATGATGCTCTCCTTGTTGTCATCAATCACCTCTCAAAGTGTGCACATGTCATTCCCACCACTTCAGATGTAACTTCAGTGGGAGTCACCCGACTCTTCCGTGATCATGTTTGGAAACTTCATGGGCTCCCTGAAGAAATCATCAGTGATCGAGGCACACAGTTCATCTCCCAGTTCATGCGTGAACTGAACAAACTTCTTGGTGTCAAAGTCGCTGCCTCTACTGCTTATCACCCCCAAACTGATGGACAGACTGAAAGGGTTAATCAGGAGATTGAGCAATACCTTTGACTATTCATCAACCAGCGTCAGGATGATTGGTTTGAATGGATATCCTTGGCCGAGTTTGCCTATAACAACCGAATCCATGCCTCAACCCAGACTACACCCTTCATGTTGGACAGTGGCCAACATCCAAGGCTGGGACTGGAACCAGTCCGGGAAACTCGACTTGAGGCCCTGGATGAGTTCACAACGCGGATGGAAGTGCCACAAGAGAAGCTCGTTCAGCCCTGTCCAAGGCAGCAGAGGACATGGCATGCTTCTATGACGTGCACCATAAAGCAGCCCCAGTTTATAAGCTTGGTGACAAGGTTTGGCTCAATGCACAAAACATCACAACCACTTTCCCAATGAAGAAGCTAGACCACAAGTGGCTAGGCCCCTACACTGTTAATAAGGTGGTCTCACGAAATGCCTATGATCTAAATCTTCCTGCATCCTTTGGTCGCACACATCCAGTGTTCGCTGTCGTCCTGCTTCGGCCATATGAAGATGACCCAATTCTTGAACGTCATGCCCCTCCACCCCCCCCCCCCCCCCTTGTCATATGGGATGGAGCCAAAGAATATGAAGTTGAAAGGATTCTAGACAGCAGGATGTTCCGTGGAAGGTTGGAGTATCTCGTGCGCTGGAAGGGCTATGGAGCTGCCGACAATCTCTGGCTACTGGCGAAAGATGTCTCTGGGGCAAAGCGACTCATTAAGGAATTTGACATGCAGAACCCAGAGGCACCTCAGCGTATCTCAGCAGCCACATACATGTCCCTCCCCTTCCAGAGATTTCAGAACTTCACAGAACCTTCCAGGCAAACTCTCTTCGACTGGACAACAGGCAGGGCTTCTACTCATAATGTCAAGGGTCCAGAACCCCAAAGATAAGCGATATCGGCCTCCGCCTAACCAATTAATTCTGATAAGCTATATATCCCCTCTCCACCTGTGACTGCTCACTTCCACTGCATCGACCCCACCACATCCATCAACCATGTCCTCGCCCGCCATTGAGCTTGTTGCCCTCCCCAGCTTCACCCAAAACCTCTCTGACCTGCCAAACATGTCACGTGTCGATCCCACCCTCCTGCACTTCTCCGGCTTCTCATCATCCAGAGCAACCAGTGAAGCCAAGCTACAAAGGATGCTTGACTGCCATGATCTCGACGTCACATGGTCTTCAAAGTGGTCCATCAGCTCTGAGTGTAGAGGACAGGAATTATAGGCAGTAGGACTGGACTTGGTGCTCAAAAGAAGACTAGAAATTAATTCACTCTCTCAGTGAATTTAGTTTTCACTTTAAATATATTATACACTACCTAGAAATTAATTCACTATAGGATTTCTAGGTCAACAAATCGAAAAGAAACAAGACTAATTTACTTGCCTCTCTCAGTGAATTTAGTTGTCACTGTTTTACGCACGCAGAGATCCGAGCCCTCCTAGACAATGGGACATGGGAATTAGTGAAATTACCTCCTGGAGAGAAAGCCATTGGCTCTCGGTGGGTCTTCCGAATCAAGCTCCATTCGGACGGCTCTCTAGATAAATACAAGAGCCACCTGGTAGCGAAGGGATATACCCAATGACCAGGCATCGATTACGACGAAGTCTTCGCTCCTACCACACGATGGGCAGCCCTGTGCACAATATTAGCTCAGGGAGCACTACAGGGAGCACATATCGAGTCAATAGACATATCGAACGCTTATCTAAATGGAGTACTCGCCGATGACGCAACAATATACATGCAGCAACTGGAAGGCTACCATCAAGGGGGATTAGACTGGGTATGCAAGCTGAAGAGAGGGCTGTATGGATTAAAGCAGAGTGGAAGGTTATGGTACGAACAGCTTGGGACTGCGCTAGAGCGTATGGGATTCAAGCATCTCCAATCTGTGCCAAGTGTCTATATCTGGTTGAGCAACACCACTAAAATCGTCATACCTGTTTTTGTTGATGATTTGACTCTGGTATCAAACTCCAAGCAGGAACTAGATCAGGTCAAAAACAAACTAGGCAAAATCTTCAAATTGAAGGATCTGGGCCCGACAATGTTGTTCCTGGGAGTAGAGGTAGAATACAATCGCTCACAGAGGACATTAAGACTTTCACAAAAGCAGTATATTCAAGAACTCCTCGATCGGTTCCAGATGTCGGATTGTCGACCCGTATTCACGCCTATGGCCCCAGGTCTGAGTTTGAGCGCTGCCATGGGACCATCAACACCAGAGGAGATAGAGGAACTGAGGGATGTGCCCTACCTAAATGCAGTCGGAGCGCTGAATTATTTAGCCATCACGACTCGTCCTGACATTGCCTACGCCGTCAGATGCCTCGCACAATTCAACTCAAATCCAGGTCCGGCGCATTGGACAGGGGTGAAACACCTCCTACGCTACCTGAAAGGGATGATCGATCTAGCACTCACCTACGCACCTGATCCATCAATCAAATCATTCCAGACATGGACCGACGCTGATCACGGAGGAAATCCTGACAACGGTCGATCAACCTCTGGGTTCCACACAAAGGTCGGGACCAGAGCCATCAGCTGGGACAGCAAGTTGCAGAACATAGTCACCTTATCCACAACCGAGGCCAAGTTCGTCGCATTAGTCCTGGCAGGGACCGAAATCATCTGGTTGCGAAGCTTATTGGATGAGCTTGATTCAAGGGTTGAAGGACCATCTCACCTATTCATTGATAATCAATCTGCTCTATCTGTTGCCAAAAATCACGAGCATCATGGACGCATGAAGCACCTGGATATCCGGTACTTCTGACTGCGAGAAAAGGTCGCTCATAAAGTCATCCAGATCGGTTACGTACCTATGAACAGTATGCCGGCGGACCTACTGACCAAAGCGTTACCTCGCGAGTTGGTCGAACGACATAGACGCACTATGGGACTCTTCTGACGTTTACCGCGTCAGGGGGGTGTGTTACTCGCGTGCTACTTGCGCAAGATCACGTGATGCAGTCACCCAATATGGTAGTCTGAGTTTGAAGGGAAACCCTATCAGTTTTCCCTTCGAACTCAGGTGCGTAATGCTAGGTACTCACCGAGTAGATAGTAATCTAATCCGTTTTCCCTTCAAACTCAGTCCTGCGCGTAACATGAGCATTGTACCTTCGCACGTGATGACTAATAGGCGCTGCGAAGGAAGGGCTGCTTGCAGATGGAGCAATTGCAGGTCAGTCCTTTTCGCTCATCGACCGAATACACGTGTAATCATCATACACAGCAGCCATTGCTCTCAAAGTGCGAAAATCAGATAAGGCAGGCAAGCTACATGAGGTTCTAACTGAGGTTCTAACTGTGCGAGTTCAAAAGTGGCTGATACAGATGCCCACATCACTTCTTCTGTGGTTGAGCCGTGCCTCAGTTGTATTATTTCTTCGTGGTAGTGTCATATTCACACTTGAGGGGTGGAACGCCTGTGAGGCCACGGTGTCGGGTTATTACGGCCAAGTAAGTCCGAGCATACTCGATGAAAACAACTGACCACGTTCCACAACTATTTCACATGCCACCCATCTTGTTCAATGATTTCATTGGTTGAGCATCGAGGACGCTGCGTTGGTTGGGATGCATTCCTCAGGGATTGCAAGATGTTTTTGATAGGAGCATTCCCTTTTTGTGAGTCCTGCTTTCGATCTTCGACGAAGGATGGTACTTTTTCGAGTTTGGCGTTCACCTCGCTTTCATTTTGTCACTTGCCAACCTTCTTGGTCGCGGCCAGGCTGTTGCCTCTGCGTTCGTGGTTTCCCATATGGTCAGGTGTTGGATGTAGAATGTTACATGATTCCCCATATTCTACCCTTTCTACGCCACCGCCTGGAGCGCTATGCGTTATTTGCAGTTCTTGCTGCGTGACCCCATCCATCTCTTCCCTGGATGACATCACTATCCTTTGGGGCGTTTGAATCACTTTCTGTGTTGGTGTTTTCGCGCGTGCCACCTCGTGCCAGAGTTTCATGGATGTTTTTTTTGCCATGTGTATACAAGTGTACAAGTGACGGAGTCCATTGCACTTGCCCCAAGGACCTCGATATGTGCACGTGAAACTAGCTGACCGAGATGTATATTACTTGAGGCATCCATTCTGCGTCGAAGCATCATGTGTCGTATACAGACTGTGGAATTGCCATTTGCGGGGGCATATCCGTATTAAATTCTGGCTCTTCGTGACATCGCAAGTATGTTCTGAATTCTAATAAAAAAAAAAATTCTATTGCAGTCCTCGAGAGGTTTGGGAGTGGGGACAAGCTGCACATGTTGTGTGCCACAATGGGTCAACGTGCCCAGGCATGCATGGAGCTCACTCACTCCAAGGCACAACATGATATGCACTGTTGCCTCTGAGACATGGACCAGCTGTACTTACGCAGACGGCGAGTACTACAGAGCCACATTGAACGGGGGCTTCATATTGACGCCGGGAACACGTGGGTCTGAAGTCTATTTGATTTGATGACAGGTCCGTAGTAGGCAGTGCCGTGTGGTGCCTCACGTCGTCTTTCTCGAACACTGCGCACGAAGAACAATGTTGAGGGCACTGTGACAGCACCGTAAGCCCACGATCGCTTCTCTAGAGCCAACTGTTCACGCCACCCCAAAGGATCCCTGCAGTAATCCAAAGTTGCTGGAAAGACCCTTTCCTTTGCGCTGCCTATTGCATACTGACTCTTGCCAATCGACAACAGGCCTGAAGTGCGAGCACCTTCCCAATGTTGGACTGCTCTGTAAACGTCCTGGTGACTACTATGTAAAACTCTTTGTTGACAAGGATGTCAAGAAGACTGAGGTATCTGCGAGAGGCAATACTGCCTTGTGGAATGAGTCGTTCTATTTGTGCGTTTAATTCCAATGTTATCTTCACGCGACTTAAATCCACGCCCAGCATGGACTTTCATGGGTCTTCCGTATTAGGAATCGAAGTCTACGGGCGCCGTATCTTTACTCGTGATGAATACATCGGCTTTGCAAAGGAGAGGATTGAGCTACTGGTTGAAGAAGGAGCAACAGGAGGTCAGCCCTCATTGCTCATAGATGGAATGCATGTCGACATCGAACACAGCAGCACTTGCTCGCCAACTGCAAAAATAAGATAAGGCAGGGAGGACGCATGAGGTTCAGACTGTCCTAGAGTTCACCATTTCGTCTTTCGCGACGTCCGACGAGGCGTGGGACACCCAGTTGAGCCAAGCAGTTGGGCGCATGGGAGAGGTCGATGAGATGAACCCAGTGCTGTCACCATTTGTTGGTGGAGGGCCTGGGGCCGATGCCGCCACTTCCACCGTCAATACCCTCAAAACAATAACGGCGGCTTGGGATCCACTCCTTGAAAAGATCAGGCTGTTAACCGAGATCGTGGATGGGATCTCCGAGGTATGGTTCAAACGCCGGCAGTCTCCCATGCCATCTCATGTACACGGTGCTTCATTCTAGGTCCATCCTTACGCAAAGATGGCATGCTCTATCCTGTCTATTGCGCACAAGGTAGATCTATCACGTGCACCAGCTTGATAGACATATCTCACGTTGGGTAGGCGATCATTGCTCAGAAGGCCCGGGACGATAGCATCAATGAGCTGGCGAAGGTTATTAGAGACACCTATGCCTTTGTCCACTTGGCGGAGCCGTTGAAGAAAATTGAATCGCAAAGGCAAATTATCATATCCTTGACGAATCTGACGGTAGAGTGCGGTTACTTCATCCATGACTATGCCAAAATCAGGGATTTCTGTATGTTGGACCCATTGTGTCAGGTGGCCATGGCTAATGGTCTTTGTTCAGGGAAAAGAGCCGGGAAGAATCTAGTCTCGGATGTTGACAGCAAGGTCACAGAATACCAGGAATATTTCAATAAACTGAAGCTGGATTTAGAACAACATGCTGTGATTCATACTGAAATCACTGTACGACGTGTTGAAGTCACTGTACTACGTGTTATGGATGTCGTCGGGGACCTCTGTGCGTTTTCTGACTTTGGGCCTTTCCCGAGGCTAATACACCTTCCAACCAGCCGAGGAAGTTCTGCTTGATGACATGCTCTACACAAAGGGAGCTGGTTTCAATCCTGAAAAGGGCTGTCTGCCGGGTACTCGCGAGAAAGTTATTGAAGAGATCTGCAATTGCGCCAACCAGAATAGCGAAGACACCCCCCGGATATTTTTATTGAACGATGTTGCGGGTGCCGGGAAATCTGCGATTGCGCACGAGGTCGCTCGACGATTTGAAGGGCTCAAACGTCTCGGATCATCGTATTGTTTTGACCACGTGCTTCAGGCAGAATGCTCCCCAAAATATGTGTTCAGCACAATTGCTCGTGATCTAGCCGATCTGGATCGAGCGTGCAGAGCATCGTTATTGAAAGTGGTTCGGGAGAAGGGAGACCTTCGGACCACATCCGCACCTTCTGTGCAGTTCAAGAGGTTCATTCTAGATCCCTCCCAGGGCCTAACCACCGTTGTACCCGCGGTGATCGTCATTGATGCATTAGATGAGAGCGGCGACCAGGTATCTCGCCACGCTCTTTTGTCCGTCCTTGGCAACGAAGCTGCGGAACTGCTGCTGAATCTCCGCCTTCTTATCACTTCACGTGCCGAAAAAGACATCCTGGGCGCTCTTCATGGGAAGGAGCACGTGCTGTCCGTCTCCCTAAGTGATATTGACCCGAACCCTGTCAACGATGTCGCCTGCTTTGTGAAACATGAACTAGGTGACATTACGGACCTGAAGCGCAAATGGCCAGACGAGCGCTGGTGTGGATTATTTGCCGAGAAATCTGAAGGTCATTTTAAATGGGTGTCCATGGCTTGTCGATTTGTCCAAGGAGGTGGAAAGGGTGGTCGGGATCCTGTTGAGCAACTGGAGGAACTTTTAGATGAGAAGTTCCGTGGGATGGATAACCTGTATCTTGGTATTCTCAAGCAGATATTCGAGGATGGCGATGGCTTGACGGACAAGGTTAAGGGTCGTTTTTGCTCGGTGATGGGCTGCATCCTGACTGCCAGAGAACCACTCTCGATGTCTGCCCTGCAGGAATTGTGCAAGGACGGCAACTCGGGTACCAAGGTTCAACTTATAGTTGGACCTATGGGTGCTCTGCTGAGCCTTCCTTCTCAAGAATCTGGCACAATCACTGTGCTGCACACATCTTTTCGTGACTTCTTGACAGATCACAACCGAAGTGAAGCATTCTACATCGATACATCTGATACATCTTCACACCATGACAACCTTGCACTCTCATCCTTGCGCGTGATGAAGGATGAACTTTGTTTCAACATTTGTCAGCTTGAAACATCACATCTGCGTAACGACAATGTTGTCGACTTGGCGATATGGACCAAGAAGTATATCTCCCCACAACTTGCCTACTCTTGTCACTTTTGGGCGGACCATGTTCCCGACACCAAGTTTACACCGGATATAGGTGCAAATATCAAGGAGTTCTTCGAGACTAAGCTACTCTACTGGCTGGAAGTTTTGAGTCTGATCAAGCAGGTACCCGATGCTTCAGCAGCTCTCTTGTCAATAATGGACTGGAGTCAGGTGAGTGCCTGAGTTGTTATGAGCTCCGACCTGAGTCTAATGAATTTCAGGATGCGGACATTGCAGCATTCGCAATGGATATCCTCAATTTTGTATATACGTTTGGGAGTGTAATCTCCCAGAGTGCCCCCCATCTCTATTTTTCGGCACTCCCGTTTGCACCTGAAAGGTCGAAACTGTGCGAGACTTACCTCCCACGATTTCTGCGACTACTACGGGTTGAGAGTGGGAAAGCAACGACGTGGCCACCTATTCAAACTGTTCTGGTGGGCCACACCAGGAGCGTTGCGTCGGTGACATTCTCGCACGACGGCAAGTGCATTGTCTCCACATCTGGTGACAACACGATCCGTGTGTGGAGTGCAGACACCGGGGAGGCCATTTCAGCACCATTTGAAGGCCACACCTGGGGCGTCACGTCGGTGGCGTTCTCGCACGACGGCAAGCGCATCGTCTCCGGGTCTAGTGACAAGACGATCCGTGTGTGGAGTGCAGACACCGGGAAGGCCATTTCAGCACCATTCAAAGGCCACACCGGCTTGGTCAGGTCAGTGGTGTTCTCGCACGACGGCATGCGCATCGTCTCCGGGTCTGGTGACAAGATGATCCATGTGTGGAATGCAGGCACCAGGAAGGCCATTTCAGCACCGTTCGAAGGCCACACCAAGTGGGTCACGTCGGTGGCGTTCTCGCACGACGGCAAGCGTATCGTCTCCAGGTCTGGTGACAAGACGATCCGTGTGTGGAATGCAGACACCGGGGAGGCCATTTCAGCACCGTTCGAAGGCCACACCGAGTGGGTCACATCGGTGGTGTTCTCGCACGACGGCAAGCGCATTGTCTCCCAGTCTGGTGACAAGACGATCTGGAGAAACTCGGTTTGGGCAAGTAGGAAGTTATATGCCAGATATGAACGATGGGACTTGCAGGAGATTAATAAACTATTTAATGTTCTCCTCAGTGATAGTCAACACTGAGGAGGGGAGGCTGGGCATGGGCTTGTTTCACTCACATATACGAAGCTCCAGCACTTAAGCGCCCTTGAGGCACTGGTGTGCCATGCTAGGCGCCCATAGAACGTAACACGTTAGTGAACAGCCTCAGCTCAAAAAGGAAACTTGTCCACAAGCACCCACAAAGGGTCGGTTGGACAGAACATGAAAAGGAGTAGTAATACAGCCTCGAAAAAATCAAAGAAAATTGTGAAAGGCATAGAATGAATGTCAGCATAGTTTCAGGTCGAAATCGAAAGAAATAACAACAGAAATGTTAGGTTTGGAGCCTGGTGCACATATGCACCCAACACAATCCGTGTGTGGAATGCAGACACCGGGGAGGCCATTTCAGCAACATTCGAAGGCCACACCTGGGGCGTCACGTCGGTTGCGTTCTCGCACGACGGCAAGCGCATCATCTCCGGGTCTGATGACAAGACAATCCGTGTGTGGAATGCAGACACCGGGGAGGCCATTTCAGCACCATTCAAAGACCACACCGGCTTGGTCAGATCGGTGGCGTTCTCGCACGACGGCATGTGCATCATCTCCGGGTCAGATGACAACACGATCCATGTGTGGAATGCAGACACCGGGGAGGTTACTGCAGCACCATTCGCAGGTCAGGATGGTCAGTAACTATTATCTTTATTTGTTGGAACATGACGACATCTTCTAATATCCTTTGTACAGCTAAGGGGCCTGGGTTTCGACATGACTCATGGCTAGAAAATGGCTGGATACTCAACTCGCCCTCAGAATGTTTATTCTGGGTCCCACCCTGGTCGAGGTTGGGTTTGTGGTGGCCAGCAAATACCACTGTCATTGGAGAGGCGTCCACAAAACTTGATCTCAGCCAGTTTGAGCATGGGACTTCATGGATGCAGTGTAGAGAGGCCCCATAAGTTATTGACACACAGATACTGCATGCCCTGCTATCATAGTAATTTAACTTCTGGCATATTGTACGCATTGAAAGGGGCTTTCCTGCAAGTTTGATCACCCTTATTGCTGCAGCAATGGTTCAGGGTAGAGAGTCAAGGATGTGGTTACTAGCGAAGTGATCCTGGGATTATGCTATGGCACCCTCATTGTTGCCCTTCAGTTGTTCATCCTGACCTGCATGGTGGTATTTGATGTGGAAGGCACAGGATCAGGACAAAAACAGACTCGATAGACCATGAAAGCCTTTCATCTTAGGCCTGGGGGTGTCAGGGGACACACTGTTTTCCATTTCCAGTTCTGACACCACACCCAGTTCCGACTCCATTTCCGATTCCATCTCCGACTCTGCTTTCGGAAATGATTCCGCTTCTGGCAGAACTTCCACCAGTTCTGTTCGCTTTGCCAATTCCACTCCAATTTCTGACTTCCGCTCTCGAAACAGTGTCGGAAGTCAAGCGACTCACATAATAGGTGGCATCAAGGTCAATCAAGGGTCAGGGGGATGCAGGGTTGATGGCGGGTGCCAAGTGTTGTCCCTGGCTGCGCAGCATAGTATAATACGGGCTCGCTGACATTGGGGGTCCTTAGACTTTTCTCTTCAGATTTCCCCTTGTCAGGTGAGAATCCCCTCTCTTGTATACTGTTGGGTGCATTTATGCTCCTGCACCAAAATCAAGCATAATGTATTCGATTTATTGTATGGTGTTTCAATCTCTTCTCACATTGTTTTTGTACCATGCATTCACCTCTTTGATTATTTTCGAAAATTTCCAGTCACTCCCTATCTCTCCATTTCATTTTGTTATTTCTAGTTTCACAAGTGGCTGCATCCAGCGGAGTTTGAAATGACTTCCGATGCGCTAGCTCTTGAGCGCTAAAGGGCTGGGTTCATGTATATGCCTTCTGAGACATGATAGTGCTCCTCTCTCAGTGACAATAAATTCACTGAGAGAGGCGAGTAGCATTCCTTATATTTTCATAGCATGTTGACTGACAATCATGTAGTGAATTTGATTCTAGGTATTGTATTAATATAACAGTGACAATAAATTCACTGAGAGACTGAATTTGATTCTAGATTCTAGCTTTCTAAGAGCTCACCCGAACCTTCCCTTCCATAACCCCGAGTTGCTAACAAGGGTTATGGGCCCCGCAGACACTTCACAGAAGCTTTTGGGTGTGGAGAAGCTTGCAACAGATGGAAATAATTGGCCACTGTGGTGAGCTACTCTCACAAGTTATTTTGAGTCCAAAAATCTACTCAGGCATATAGAAGGGAGAGTCATTCGACCTCCTGATCCTCCAGTCATGCCCCCAGGCCATATTCTTACAGAAGCTGAGGAAACTCAGATTGAGAAGACTGAGGAGAAGCTGGAGAAGTATCTTGCCAGAGAAGGACAGGCAAAAACCCAAATAATCGTCTCAGTGTCAGAGTCACTAGCTCTGATGCTAAAGAAGAAGCATACAGCAAAAGAAGTCTGGGATGCATTGGTCAATGAGATGACCAAAAAGCCCAAGATGGTCCTCACCAACCTACAGAGACAGCTTCGCAGTATGAGGTGTCCTGAGGATGGAGACTTGAGAGATCACTTGGACAAGGCCCAAGACCTCTATGCTCGTCTTAATGAGATGGGAGCCAGAATTTCTGAAGGAGAGTTCACGGATATCATCCTTGGGTCACTTCCACCCTCCTATGAGGCAGTTATGAATGCCCTTACCACGTCGCTCGAAGAATGTGGAAAGCCCTTAGTGCCTGATGATATTATCAGAGTACTAAAGGCTCAATATGACAGGAGAAAGACCCTTAATATTTCACAAGAAGAGCAGGCATTTATTGGTTCATCTACGAAAGGGCAGAAGGGCCGGAAAGACCCGAAGGTGCCTACATGCACTAATTGCCACAAGCCTGGACATGCTATCGAGAGTTGCTGGGCTAAAGGAGGTGGTAAAGAAGGCCAGGGGCCACGTCAGAAGAAGAAAGCTAAAGCCAAAAAGAAGAAGCGCAAAGCCAAGGTGAATGTTGCCGAAGAAGTGTCTTCTGAGGAGGATGAGAGTGGTAGTCCAGCTGCTTTCGCCAATTTGGACTGCTCCAATTTGAGTAGTCTATCCTTGGACACTGTTGTTATCCTCGACACTGGAATGACCGCACATATGACCCCTCACAAGAATTTACTGAGGGATTACACCTTCAGTTCAGGCTCACTCGTGCTATCTAATACAGTTGGAGATAAGACTGTGAAGATTACATTGAAGGATACATTCTACGTGCCCAAAATGGCTGTTACCCTGATCTCGATCGGCCGGTGTGATGATGCAGGCTATAAAACACAAATAGCCGATCAGAAATTCACAATATCCAATCGTAAATGCAGGATATTGATGCAAGCACCGAACCTGAATGGCTTATATCGACTTGACTTACAACACACAAGTGCCGAAGTGCATATATGCACATCAGCCATGGAGATACATCAGAAAATGGGGCATATTTCACAAAGGTCCCTACAGCATTTGCTCAACCGTGGCATGATATTAGGCATTGAAGTGAGCTCAAAAGGTGACAAGGTTGTTTGCGAAGCGTGCATTCAAACGAAGATTGCACGTAAATCACTTCCTCAGGCACCCAGAAGCCGATCTTCAAAATTTGGTGACAGAATTTATTCTGATGTCTGGGGACCAGCGAGACACTGCACAATTGACAAGAAATCCTATTATGTGTCTTTCATCGACGACTATTCAAGAGAATCGGTTATCTATTTGATGGCAAACAAATCGGAAGCATTTTCAACATACAAACTCTAAAAGGCCTTGATGCTTCGACAGAGGAATGTGCACATTAAAGCACTTGTTTCCGACAGAGAGGGCGAATACACAAGCTCGGAATTTGAACAGCATTTAGCCAAGCAAGGCACGAAGCATCGGTTAACCGTACACGACACCCCAGAGTCAAATGGTGTTGCTGAACGTCTAAACCCAACTCTAGTTGAAAGAGCTCGTGCCATGCTATTGGAATCAAGTCTTCCTAAGACTTTATGGGGCCATGCAATTTTGCACACCAACTATCTTAGGAATAGGACGCACACGCCAGACAAAACCCCTTTTGAAATGATCCATCATGAAAAACCGAACCTGAAGGACATACATGTGTGGGGAATTGAAGTCTACGTTAAAGTCAAAGAGGGAAACAAACTAGCAGCCCATGCCAAAAGAGCTCGGTGGATAGGAACCTCTGGACAGAGCCATGGTCACTGCATTTACTGGCCTGACTCTCAGAAGGTTTCTGTCGAGCGGAATGATATATTTGACTCAGAGATGAAGGGGGGCAAAGCTCCAATCATTTCTATTGAAGAGTCACAGCTACCTACGTCCAGAAAGGTGATACAGGCCATTTTGGCACCACCACCTATGCCTAGTCGCTTAGTCAGTGAGGAGGCAAAGATCGAGGAAATTGACGATAATGAACCAGAGGAACGTCTTGAAGAGCTGCAACCCAGTCAGACTGTTGATGTCAGACCTAAGGAAGCTGCTCCAACAAGGAGAAGCGAGAGGATCCATCAGCAGCAGGAGCGACCGGCCCCAAGTGGTCCCATAACAAGATCTCAAGCTAAGAGACATGCTGGTGCAGACATCACTACACTAGCTTACGAGGACATTGAGTTTTGGATTAAGGTGTCAATTAGTGCCTTTTAACAAGTAGAATCTATTGCTCAGTGATTGAAACCACTGCGTTCGCCCCTCTTCTATGTGCTGACTAAGCCTTTCGAGGCGCGTCCAGCACTGATGAATGAGAGTCAGGTGACCGTGTCGACAGAAGAACGGTGTCGATCCAAGGCATAGTCAAATCAAAAGCGTTCGCTTTTAAGGTAGTATAGAGTAAACAGTGATAGTAGACCCTCGACGAAGATTTGGAATAAACTATCAAGATCTGAGCTCTGTAGCTATCAAACAAGACTACAGTAATTTCAGGAGGCAGAATAATTGATTCTGGATGACTTCGTTCATACATTTGTACTAGCTATTTATACTATATTGATAGTAACTACTAGTGTTCAAGATATTGGATGGATGGGTCGAAAAACTACTTTGTAACTAAGGGGTGACTAATTTATAGTCATAAAGTCATGGGGTGATGGGGATGGTGTTAGGATTGTCTGGGCTTTGGAATAGAGATCTGTACCTAGTATACAAAGCCCCTGTTCACATGATGTTAAGATAGTAATCAGTCAGACGTGTCATGGGATTCAAATAGAAAATGGATCTGAGTCTACCCTGCCCAGCATATATGCTGGGCTTGGAGATGGGGCCGCTGTCTCTGTGCCCTTCCTGTGGGGCAGCTGATTGAGTATGTATACTGCAGGTGACTTTCTCAGGTCGCTCCACAGCACCCTGTACTCCTGCGCAGTCTATTGTTCTCTGCGGCGTTTGGTGCCCGCACCCCTCGGTGCCTATGGCCTGGCGCCTGTCGACGTCATGGCCGATGCCATCACTCGATAGGCGCACCATCCCTGATCGACCGCACGTGGTCGACGCTCGAACTCCTGTACATTACCCAATCTATGAGTAATATAGCATGTCATAAATGCATGTGATCGTCGTCTGCGCCGACGTCTATCATAAATGTAATTTCTGTTTCTTTTTGATTTTTTTTTTGATTTTCTTTCTTTCTTTATTAGTTTCTTTTATATATAAACGATTTGAAATGAAATAGTTGCGTTTATCACAACATTGAGGACCATCAAGACAAATTATTCGAACAAGATTTATCCTCTGAAACTGACGGCATCAGTGATTATAACCTTGCCATCAGTACACTTTCGACCTCCGATCAAAACAAAGATAAAGTGCTGCCTGATTTGAATCAGACTGAGCCTAGCAATGCAGATCAAGCCTTAAATGATCCTATGTGGAAAGCATCGATGGATAAAGAGTACACAGTGCTACTCAACAAAGGTGTATGGGAAGTGGTTAAACCACCTCCTGGGGCAAATATTGTTGGAAATAGATGGGTATTCCTCTGGAAACGCAATCCAGAAGGTGAACCCATTACACCTAGATCGAGGATGGTCGCCCAAGGCTTTACACAAAGTTTTGGAGTCGACTACAATGAAACTTATGCACCGGTTGCTTGGATGACTTCCTTACGGATTATATGTGCCATGGCTGCCAGGAACAATTGGCCTATTCACCAAATGGATGTGGACAGTGCGTATTTGAATGCTACACTTCCAGAACCTATTTACATGAGACAACCGTATGGATATGAGACCGGAGACAAACATGATGTCCTCCTGCTGAAGAAAGCACTTTACGGCCTCAAACAGTCTGGAAGGGAATGGTACAAACGTCTGAGTGGTGAATTTCTCAAGTTAGGATTCACTAAATCAGCTTCAGATGGAGCTGTATTTTGCAGACGTGGACCGAAGGGACATGCAATCATTGCAACAGCTGTAGGCGACCTTACCATCACAGCTGAAAATTAACCAGTCCTTGATGGGGTGAAGGACGACCTTGCCCAGGTCTTTAGTATGAAAGATCTAGGCGCAATTCACTGGCTTTTGAAGCTCAGAATCGAAAGAGATTGGAATAACAAATCGATTGCAATATCCCAAAACGCATACATCCAGAAAATCATCAAAAGATTCAATCTGGATGATGCCAAAACATTTTCCACGCCTCTCAACCCAGCCGTTAAATTATCCAGGGACCAATGCCCTTGCACAGATGAAGACAAACAGAAGATGTCAAGAGTTCCATACAGACAAGCGATAGGATCATTGATGTGGGCAGCTGTAGCCACTCGACCAGACATTGCATTCGCAGTGTCATTAGTTTCTCAATTTCTCGAAAACCCAGGTCCAACTCATTGGAATGCAGTCAAACATGTCTTTAAATATCTAAAAGGCACGATGGACTACAAATTGACACTTGGGAAAAATCGAGACGGCCTCATTGGATATTCAGATGCGGATTGGGCTTCACAAGAGCACAGGCACTCATACTCCGCTTATATTCTTCAGATTGATGGAGGGACAGTATCATGGAGTTGTCAAAAACAATGCATAGTAGCCCTATCATGAACTGAAGCCGAATTTGTTGCCCTGACTCATGCGAGCAAAGAAGCCTTATGGATGCGCCACTTTATTTCTGAAGTGTTCCACCCGCTGAATTGTCCCATCAAACTTTATTCAGACAATCAATCAGCCATTGCTATCGTCTATGGCACTCAACAACACACAAGGACCAAACATTTCGACATTAGATTATATTTCATTCGATATATAGTCAAAGATGGAGAAATTAAGCTTGTGTACCTACCAACGGAACACATGCTAGTTGATCTTCTCACTAAAGGACTTCCTAGTCCTAGAGTGAGAATACTCAACAAGAGAATCGGAATATATTAAGCTTGAGGGGGCGTGTTGGGTGCATTTATGGTCCTGAACCAAAATCAAACATAATGTATTTGATTTATTGTATGGTGTTTCAATCTCTTCTCACATTGTTCTTGTACCATGCATTCACCTCTCTGATTATTTTCGAAAATTTCCAGTCACTCCCTATCTCTCCATTTCATTTTGTTATTTCTATTTTCACAAGCGGCTGCACCCAGCGGAGTTTGAAATGGCTTCGACGCGCGAGCTTTTGAGCGCTAAAGGGCCGGGACACGTATATGCCTTCTGAGACAGGATAGTGCTCCTCTCTCAGTGACAATAAATTCACTGAGAGAGGCGAGTAGCATTCTTTATATTTTAATAGCATGTTGACTGAAAATCATGTAGTGAATTTGATTCTAGGTATTGTATTAATATAACAGTGACAATAAATTCACTGAGAGAGTGAATTTGATTCTAGATTCTAGCTTTCTAAGAGCTCTACCAAACCTTCCCTGCCATAACCCCGAGTTGCTAACATATACTCTGTTCATTTATACATACTTCGGATTTTCCCTTGTCAGTTGTGTGATAGCGTGATCTCCACAGCCAGCTAGGGTTGCCCTTACAGCAGAAAAGTCTCTCCCCTAGAGGACCGGCGGTCGTACTGCGCATTGCATTCGCCATAGGTGCGTTTGGAATTGGAGATAGCGACTTGGAGATCGCAACCTCTTCCATGCACACGGCATATGACAGCCCCTCTTCTTACATCAAGCTCCCAACCCTGGAAATTCCATCCCATATTTCTCCTTCTGACATGGATCCGGACGATTGCCTTCGGAATATGGAGGAGGAATTGGCGCGGAACAGGATGAAGACCGATGCGATTGAAACAGCCTTACAAACGATTTTGGCTAAGTTAGATATTCCATGAAGTGGTGGAAATGCAATGCAGGATGGATGAGTCGGATTTGGGAACAGCAGAAGTAGCGGAAGAGAGGATGTCCGTGAAGTTGGCAAAGGTCAAACCCGCAACTCCAGTGGACTTTGACGGAGATCGGGAGAAGGGACGCACATTCTTCAACACATGCAGCATCTACTTCGTAATTGTCGGAGACCTCTTTCTGAACGACCAGGCTCGGATTCACTGGGAATTGTCCTTTTCCAAGTCAGACCATGCAGCCCGTTATGCAAACAAGGTGATCCAACATGAAGCAAAGGGCAAGGGGACCTACTTCCGGGACTGGGATGCCTTTGAGAAAACATTTTCCGACCAGTTCTGCCCGAAAAATGAGCAGCTCACAGCCCTTACGAAGCTAGAGGGGACCAGCTGGTACCAGGCCAAGGATCCGGTCGATGACTATATCCATTCCTTCCAGGAGCTCATTGACCTTGCGGAGTATGACGACGACAAGACGATCCTTAGCAAATTCCGACGAGGACTTGATCCAACACTCAAGAACCAAGTCACGCTGCTTGGGGATGGAGCTCCAGATTTCGATGACCCGGAAGGGTGGTACCAAGCTACGCAGAGGGTGTCCCGAAACAGGGAAGCAAATGAGGCCTTCGTGGAGACAAACCAGAACATGACACGTAGTTCCGCTTGTTCTACTCCACTTGTGCCAAAACCAGGAAGTGCATTCATTCCCACACAGAAAATATTTCCGACGGTTGCTCTGCCTGCTCCGATTAGGAACCCTAGCCCCCCTCCCTCGAAGAGTGGCCCTGCCCCGATGGATGTTGACCGCCTGCGCGGAAAGGGCAATGGAACCATCACCTGCTTCCGATGCCGACAACCAGGCCACTATGCCCGCGAGTGCCCCCAAGCCTTTGACATCCGGCTTATCACCACAGAGGAGAAACTCGAGCTCCTTCCAGAGTTCCTCGCACTCGCAGACATAAGCAGAGTGCCCACTGCGGAAGGTATTTCCGAAAATGCGGAACATGGCATGTCGGAAGTGGAAGATGCGTCAGATTTTGTGATGCGCAGCTGGTGAGATGTGCGCCCCTGCTTCCTGTACATAACCAGTTTTCCTGTCTTGAAGTAGAGAATGAAAAGCCCCCACTCCCCTCACTTCGTACAGACCCACCGGATAAAGTCACACAAAAACCGAATCTGACACCCCGTCCATCCTGCATCCGCCCTTGGGAGAGACGCCTCCCAAAGCGCTATGTTGTTGCTGCCACCTCTGGCCCCAAGTCACTAGTCATTAAGGTTGAGATCCAGACGACAGATATGGCGGAAGTCAAATCCGGACCCACCCTTGTTGATTGCGGGGCCACTGGTCAGTTGATGGACCGGGACCATGTGGAACGGAACCGACTGACCACGCGGAAGTTGCAACGTGCAATCCCGGTGTTCAATGTGGATGGAAGCCCCAATGAGGCAGGGTCCATCCTGGAGATAGTAGACACAATTCTCCGCTACAATGGGCACACGGAACACATTTCCTTTGCAGTCACCAGCCTGGGGAGGCAAGACATCATCCTCGGGTTTACCTGGCTGCAGGAGCACAACCCGGAGATCAACTGGCAGACTCAGAAGGTGCTGATGAGTCGATGCCCAGCCAAGTGTCACATGTGTCGGTCAGAAGTGTTGGGTGCATTTATGCTCCTGCACCAAAATCAAGCATAATATGTTCGATTTATTTTATGATGTTTCAATCTTTTCTCACACTGTTCTTGTACCATGCATTTATTTCTCTGATTATTTTCGAAAAATTCCAGTCACTCCCTATCTCTCTATTTCACTTTGTTATCTCTATTTTCACAGGCGGCTGCACCCAGCGGAGTTTGAAATGACTTCGACGCGCGAGCTCTTGAGCGCTAAAGGGCCGGATGCATGTATATGCCTTCTGAGACAGGATTGTACTCCTCTCTCAGTGACAATAAATTCACTGAGAGAGTACATTTGATTCTAGCTTTCTAAGAACTCTACCGAACCTTCCCTGCCATAACCCCAAGTTGCTAACAGGAAGTGCAGAGGGAGTGCCAGGAGCAGCGGAAGACCGAGCGGCTTATACAGACATGTCATTCTGGCCCCCATCCACTACTTTCTGAAGAGGATTTGGAAGCAGAATTTGAACCAGCTCCCACTTCCGATTCTGATTCTGATTCTGATTCCAACGTCATCTGACTTGGCCCAGAAGATACTCTGGCGGAGGGGGAGCGCTTGCTGTACGTAAACCTACCACCGGAAGCAGAACACATCCGTGCCACCGGAAATATTTCGCAATGCCTCGCTGAAGCCTCCAGGAAGCATGATAAAGTGGAGGTGGAGATTCCGGAGTACCTGCAGGAGTTCGAGGATGTCTTTTCCAAGGAGTCATTTGATGCCTTGCCTCCATGGAAGCTGTGGGACCATGCTATCGAGTTGGAGCCTGGGTCAAAGCCCACTGACTGCAAGGTCTACCCGCTGTCACCCAAGGAGCAGGTAGAGCTTGATGCGTTCCTTGCGGGAAACCTCTGTACAGGGAGGATCTGCCCCTCCAAGTCACCCATGGCATCTCCGGTGTTCTTCATCAAGAAGAAGGATGGCTCGCTCAGACTTGTGCAGGATTACCAGGCCTTGAATACGATCATGATCAAGAACCAGTACCCCATTCCACTCATTTCCGAACTGATCACACAACTCCGTGGGGCAAGGTACTTCACTAAGCTGGATGTCCGCTGGGGCTTCAATAATGTTCGGACCCATGAGGGAGACAAGTGGAAGGCCGCATTCCGCACCAACTGCGGACTCTTTGAGCCACAGGTCATGTTCTTTGGCCTCACCGACAGTCCTGCCACATTCCAGACAATGATGAATGACATCTTCCGTGACATGATAGCAGAAGGGGTTGTCTGTGTCTACCTTGATGACATCCTCATCTTCACGAAAACAATGTCGGAACATCGGGAGGTCGTGTGGAGAGTGCTGGAATGGCTCCGGGAGTACAACCTGTGTCTCAAGCCAGAAAAGTGCGAATTTGAGCGGACATGGATAGAGTACCTTGGGGTGATTGTGTCGGAAGGAAAGGTGGAAATGGACCCAGTCAAAGTTTCTGGTGTGTTGGAATGGCCTGTGCCGCAGAACAAGGAGGTCCAGTCCTTTGTTGGGTTTGTCAATTTCTACCGGCGGTTCATCAAGGACTTCTCCTGCCATGCCCATGCCCTCTTCAACCTCACCAAGAAGGATGTTGGATGGTGGCGGGGGGATCCAGAACAGGCCTCCTTTGACAAACTCAAGGAGCTGATCACTTCTGCTCTGGTCCTGATATTTCCCGACGACTCTCGTCCTTATCGAGTTGAGGCGGATTCTTCTGACACAGCCACCAGAGCGGTTTTGTCGCAGCAGTCATTGGAAGATGGTGGGGGGTGGCATCCGATTGCCTTCTTCTCTAAAAGCCTTAGTCCGGTGGAATGGAATTATGAGATCCACGACAAGGAAATGCTGGTGATCATCCGCGTGCTGGAGGAGTGGCGACACTTCCTTGAGGATGCTCTGTGCCCATGAAAGATCTGGACAGACCACAAGAACCTGCAGTACTTCCACACATCGAATAAATTGAACCGACGACAAGTGCGGGGGTCCCTATACCTGTCTCAGTTCGACTTCATGCTCCATCACTGCCCTGGTATCACCATGGGCAAGCACGATGCCCTATCCCACTGCACAGATCATGGAAGCGGAAGCGGAGACAATGCTGACATGACATTGCTCCACCCAAGTCTCTTTTCAATCCGCACCCTAGAAGGAATGACTGCAGTTGGGGTGGAAGTGGAAATGCTCCGGGACATCCGGAGGCAGTACAGGAATGGAGAGAATGAGGAATCGGTGGTGAAGGCAGTGGAGGAACTGCGGAAAGGGCACTCACAGGCTGTACGGGCAGTGGAGTGGTCAGAACGTGATGGGCTGCTCCACTTCAGAGGCAAGGTCTATGTTCCAGGTGGGGTGGACCTCTGCTGCCGCATTGTGTCCCAACACCATGACACCCAGGTCACTGGGCATGCTGGCAGGTGGAAGATGCTGGAGTTAGTCGCTCGGAACTACTGGTGGCCTCAGATGTCCCGCTACATTGGACAGTATGTGAAGACGTACGACCTTTGACTCCGGACCAAAGCACAGCAACATCCGCCCGTCGGAGAAATTGTTCCACTCCCGATTCCAGAATCCCACTGGGACACCATCAGTGTTGACTTCATCGTTGAACTCAGAGAGTCTCATGGCTACGATGCAATCATGAACATTGTGGACTCGGTAAGCAAGGTGTCCCACTTCATTCCGATGCACACGACAATCACAGCCCTCGGAGCGGCCCGCCTGTTCCTTGCACATGTCTGGAAGTTGCATGGGCTCCCGAAGCAAGTCGTTTCCGACCGAGGTCCGCAGTTCATCGTGGAACTGACTCGGGAGCTCTACCGCCTGCTTGGCATAAATCTGGCTACCACCACAGCATACCATCCACAGGGTGATGGACAGACAGAATGGGTCAATCAGGACCTGGAGCAATATCTCTGCCTCTTTGTCAATGAGAGGCAGGATGACTAGGATGAGTTACTTCCACTGGCGGAATTCCAATACAACAACCATGTACATTCTGCTACGCAACAGACTCCCTTCATGCTCTACTCTGGATGACACCCGCGGATGGGCTTTGAGCCACGCCAGGCAGAGTCGCGACTCAAGACAGTCAATGAGTTCCAAGACCGCATGGACTCCACCCTTTTGGAAGCCAAGTCTGCCCTTGCGAAGGCCAAGGATGACATGGCAAGGTACTGTAGAGGACAGGAATTATAGGCAGTAGGACTGGACTTGGTGCTCAAAAGAATAGACTAGAAATCAATTCACTCTCTCAGTGAATTTAGTGGTCACTGAGAGAGGGGGGAAATGTGTCTTACTGTGCATATACTACCACCCGGCCCTTTAGCGCCCATGGCAGCGTGAATCGAAATGATTATGTAAGGGTGCCGGTGGTGAAAAGAAGGAAAACAAATCAAAATAGAAGTACAAATATTTGATAGAAAATTTCGGAAAATTTTGAAAAATAAAGTGATCATAGTAGAACAATTTGAAAACAAATTGGAAAGAAATACGAATGGTGGAATGTATTTGGCTTGATTTTGGTGCAGGAGCATAAATGCACCCAAGAGGTACTACAACCGACGCTGGGTTCCTGCCCTGGAGTACCAAGTTGGAGACAAGGTGTATCTAGATCAAGTGACATCTGCACCACATGCCCTTCACAGAAGCTTGCCCACCGCTACCTTGGGCCCTTCACAGTGATGTGGAGGGTTGGACGGAACGCATACCACCTCCGACTTCCAAACTCCATGTCCCACCTACACCCCGTCTTCATCATGGTGAAGTTGCTCCCTGCTCTTGAGGACCCAATTCCAGGTCGGAAGGATCGTCCACCACCTCCACCGGAAATTGTAGATGGGGAAGAGCACTATGTGGTGGAACAGATCCTGGACAGTCGGTGTGTGCAAGGATGACTCCAATTCCTCATGAAATGGAAAGGGTATGGGTATGAGGAGAATTTGTGGGTCCTGGAGCAAGATGTCTCTGCTCCGGACAAACTCCGTGAGTTCTATAGGACACACCCTGGTGCCCCTCGCTGAATCCGCTCGCTGGCCTTTCAATCCCTCGTGTCCTGTGCTTCGAGGACACAGCAAGCTAGAAGGGGGGTGATGTCAGGGGACACCCTGTTTTCCATTTCCAGTTCCGACACCACACCCAGTTCCAACTCCATTTCCGATTCAATATCCGACTCCGCTTTCGGAAATGATTCCGCTTCTGGCAGAACTTCCACCAGTTCTGTTTGCTTTGCCAATTCCACTGTCACTCGCCTCTTTCCCCTCACAAAACATGCTTTCCACAGGGCTCGTTGGCCTTGGATTGCCCAAGCCCTCCCTCGGTAGGTTGTCCAACGATCGGCAGCACTCTCGTCCACAAATACCAGCTGCTCTCTTGAGTACATACCAATCCACCATATATTCAGCCCACTTGATGGCACTCCATTCAGCAGCAACCCGTGTAAGCTAACAGGCATTAGAACAATGCCTGTCTATGTGAAAATAAATACCTTTTTCATGGAGAACCCAGATTGTCGTAAGGCCCACCCGATCGTTGCCAGCGATGCAGTGATACCTTGGATGTTGCACAGAGCTCTCTGTAGTTCGTCCAAATAGGCGTCGCAGTTTTGATGCAGACATCCATGGAGCAGCTGCAACTGTACTATGAGTCTCACAGAAAAATAGTCAAGGGTGACTGATGTGCATTTATATCTGTATTCCTCAGAGCTCTCCTCCTTCGTCTAGATGCGGGGTCGTTGATCACCTCACCCATTCGACGATGCAAAGCTCGGATTGACTTGATTTTGTTGATACTAATACCACTGTAGGCCGAGACTTCGCTGATGGGAAATATGGAGAGCATGCGAATAATCGTCCAGCACAGATCCTCAGACACCCGAACACCATTAGGCATGGGTGGGAGCAAACAACAAAGCACGTGCAGTCATGGGAACGTTGGATTTCGCTACAGGTCTGCACAGCAGGTTTCCACCAGGCTAACGCGATGAAATAAAACCGAAATCTCTTTGTGAAAATCTCAGAGTGGACTTTCTCTTCAGTTTCTAAAAGGACCGCTGGTTTCAAAGTGTGCAGAAGGTCCAGAAAATTCAAACAAGGCCTCCTAAGGCCGCAATTGGTATAGAACGGGAATGCCAGGTTTCCTGGCTCTAATCTCTTCTCAGAAATTCACTTAATAACAATCTCAGAAAATTTTATTATTGAAGCTAGCTGAGAAACTCAGTTGTTGTGGTGGAAAAATCAGAGGGGTCTATATTTATAAAATTGCACAAAAAGCACAATGCGCGTCGGAGTCCAGACTTGACTGCAAACAGCTGTAATGCGTGAGATGGCACGTGGGATCCGATAGAGTTGCCACCAGGGAAGAACATTGTGGGTAGCCGTTGGGTTTTTGTGGTCAAAACAGATGCAAATTTGAATTGGGCAAAGCAAGAATCGTCACCCAAGGATTTACTCAGCGTCCGGGAATGGACTATTTTGAGGTCACCTCCCCTGTCGTTAAAATTCAGAGCCTGCGTGTCTTACTTGCCCTCGGCATCCACAATGGGTGGCGGATTGAGATGATGGATGTTAAGGGCGCATACCTTAACTCTAGATTGGAAGAAGAAATATACATGCGCCAACCGGAGGGGTTTGACAATGGGTTGGGACGAGTCCTGAAATTGCATCGTGCCATTTATGGACTGAAGCAATCAGGCGGTGTCTGGTATGAACGGCTGTCCAAAGTACTATTCGATGATGGGTTTACGCGCAGTCATGCTGACGACTGTATCTTCTTCAAAAAACACAATGATAATATTACTATTGTCACTGTCTATGTCGACAACCTAGGCCTCCTCACGAGTACAGAGGAAGTAATGGTGCGTATCAAAAACCAATTGAACACTCATTTCCCTATGAAAGATCTTGGCGAAATGCAAAGAATCCTTGGAATCAGAGTGGAAATTGACCGTAACGCCGGTACCATTAAATTATCTCAAGGCCATTATATTGACATCATTTTGCATCAATTCAATTTGGTCAAGGCACCGCCGGTAACTACCCCAGTCGCAAAGGACATCAAATCATTAGTGCCCCGTCCCAAACAGGAACAGGTACTAGATGTTCCTTATGCACAAGCCGTGGGATCTCTTATGTATGCCGCTCTTGGTTCACGACCCGATATTGCATTCGCCGTACAACAACTTGGTCAACACACTCACAACTATACTGTTGCGCATTGGATGGCTGTTAAACACATCATTCGGTACCTTAAAGGTACCCGAGATCTAGGAATCACCCTCCGCGGTTCCACGCTTTCCCCACAACTCGAAGTCTACACTGATGCCGACTTTGCAAATCTTGCCGATTCCAAATCAATTGGCGGCTATATTTGTCTTTATGCCGGTGGCGTCATTGCATGGCTATCGAAAAAGCAAACACGGATCGCTTTATCTACAACCGAATCCGAGTCTATGGCTCTTGTCCCCGGAGCCAAACACATCTTATGGGTAAATCATTTACTCCAAGAGCTCGGTTTCCATTGTGACTACCCCGCGCATATGCACTGCGACAATCTTCAAACGATCGTGGAATCATCATGCTCGCAGCCGACAGTAGAGGGTCTACTGGAGGGTCTCAACGATGTTTAGTTGTCAACGCAGCGATCTTTTTCAAGATTGCTTCGAATCCACAATCGGTTGGTTGGGTGGCGATCAACCGCAGGATAGTTCAAAAAGGTGTAAAGGTGTCGACCTTCAGCCTTATGTCACAAGGGCACTACAGAACTTGACCAATGTGTGGTATTCTGAATGCTACGTAGTGACAGTGTAAGGGTAAGATGCGATGGGGGCCACTGGCCGGTTCCCACACATAACTATACAGTGGGTCCCTATGGGGCCCACTGGGATTATGTAATAACTAGTGTACATGTATGATACATAGGTTATTTACAGGTTCAGCGCTTCAGTATATGACAATGGTTCAGTGACTATTTCCGTCGCTGATAAAGCACGATTGCCCTCGTCCATGCGGCGGTAATCTGGTGCGGGTTTAGCGGCGATTCTAGTGCTGTGATGGGGTTCTGGCGCATTGGTGCTGGTGAGATGGTGGGAGCCACAGGTACAGTGGTTGTGGCGCTCTTCACTGAAGGTGTTAAAATTGGAACGGGCATTTCATCGTCATCGTCGGTTTCCGGTGGAGGGTGGAGATCCTCATTTTCGTCAAATATAATGTTCCTTGAGGTCTGAATGTGATTGGAACACATGTTGAAGTATTTCCACACCTTGAAATTGGCAGCAACACCAGTAAAGATGTGCTGCTCCGACTTTGGTTCCAGCTTAGTGCGTCTCTGATCCAGTACCTTGACCCAATACCTTTTTCCACATTCTTCTAACCTCCCGATATCAGGCTTCCTTCCAAAAAAGACCTGATAAGGGGTTATCTCTGCCTCGAGCGCCTTTGTTAGCGATCTATTTTTGATGTAGCATGCATACGCCACTGCCTCCACCCACAACATCTTCGGCAATTTCTTGGCAAAAAGCATGGCGCAGGTGGGCTCAAGTAAGGTACGATTGAGTCGCTCCGCAATGCCATTTTGTGCTGGAGAATAAGGTGCCGTATATTCCATGATGATACCGTTCTCGGCACAAAATGCTTTGAACGCCGAGCTAGTATATTCACCCCCACCATCACTACCTAGCCTTTTCAATTGAAGCTCTGTCTGGGTTTCAACAAAGGCTTTGTAATCCTTGAAGCGGTTTAGGACATTGTCCTTGGTGTGACTAAAATAGAGCGTTGAATAACGACTCTTGGCATCAGTGAAGGAATAAAAATAGTGTTCTCGCGCTGGACCTTCTGTACTTGCCTGTCCCCACACATCAGATACAGTGAGATCACCGATATATACAGTGGTGTCTTCTGCACATGTGGGGAATTGCTCAATGTATTGTTTACCTTCAATACAAGGTACACACTGAGTTACTGGCGGTTTCGTGTCCACAGTCATTCCAGTGACTAAATCACGAGATTTCATTAGTTTGATGGCGCCCAAATTGATATGTCCCAGCACTTGGTGCCAATTGTCCCAGGACTTCGGTCTGGCGAGGGCTGTGAAATCTTTGTCACCCATGGAATGGATGCGCATACGCATACAATAAATGCGTCCAGTTTTCTGGCCCTCGGCAAACACTGTACCCGATGGAGATTTAATCTTCACGACGTCATTTGTGAAGAGAGCCACATGTCCTTGATCTGTAAGCCGACCGATGCTCAAAATATTATTAGGAGCATCAGGCACATGCTTGACGTCAGTGAGCTTTGCAGCAAAAGTGCGGTCACCGACGAAAAAATCAATTGGAATTGTGCCTCATCCTTGGGTACGCAAAATAGTCCCTGGCATGATGCCCTCGATTTCCGATGGCTCCGGAGTGAAATTAGTAAAGTACTCTCAATTACGTGCAATATGGGTGGTTGACCCTGTATCTTCCAACCAGTCTGATGCTGATATATTGGCATGGCACGCGAGATCTTCAACGATCCTTGGGTGTTCAACTGCTGCAAAGACAAATTCGGAATCATTGTTATTTTCATTGTTCTCCATAGCTTGTTTTGTCAAATTATTGGGCTGTTTTTCCTTCCACCACTTGGGGGATTGCCCTTCTTTTCCACCACCTTTAGCCCAACAATCCTTCTTCCAATGCCCTTTTTTTTTCCACAATTCATGCACTTTCCTTTTGTAGCCCCATCATTCTTTCATCCTTTTGACCCTTTTCTTGTGCTTTCAAGGCCATCTCCGCTCCAGGGGCAGATCTTTTAATACGGTCCTTGAGAGAGTGTAACTGTTTTTGTAGGCCCTTTAGTTTATGGATATGCTCTTCCATGTTTGCGCCTTCTTCGGTAAAGGAGCGGAAAAACTCGCGGCGAACATTGATTACACCTATTTCTCCTTTTGCCTCGAAGATCGTGAGTAAGGCTAGCCATACGCCTCGTGACGTTGAGGCACCATCTGTATACACTAGATACTCATCGCTGATCCGAAGATTAATGGCCGCATAGGCTTGTTGGTCCTTTTTAGTCCAGTCTGCGATCGCTGCCCTTTCCGGGTCCGTGATATTCCTCGGATCCGCCGGTGTCGGTTTCGGTACCATGCCATCAACATGGTCCCAAAGATCCTATTCTATCAAGATCTACCTCATTTTCTCTTTCCAAGCTGCATAGTTACTGCCGATGAGCAGCTCAATTCTATCGAGCGAGCTCGGCTGTGGGACCGCTGATACAGTAGTAGATATATATGATTGTTGCAGATTTTTTTGGTTGATATGGACTGGGTTAGAGCGCGGGGCCCATAACCCTGTTAGACGCAGTAGATAGTTAGGATTATCGAGCGATGTCTCGGAATTCCTATATACATGATTTTGAGTCGGAGAGAAGAAACTAGTAAACTACCTTGAGTCATCGTGGTACACTATGGTTACATGACTAAACTACTCATGTGTCATCGATACACTTGAGCGACGGTTATCTTACAGCCTACCCTTCCGCCATCCAGGACGCATACGATGCCCACACACAGCATGCCCCACCATCGCGCGCCACATGCAATGTGGCATTTTCATCCAGAGATCTGCGCGTAGAGAGCTACAATAGGGACACGGTATCACATCTAACCAGCGCGCGGCGTGATTCGATGATGGGCGGCGGCGCCGAACGTCAACTTCCCACCTCCGCACCCGTCCACAACTCTGCCCAGCCCCCCCTCCCTATGCATCTATCCTCGCCGTGCTGTTATACACACACCTTCCGTCAGCCTACTGGGAGTGCACAGCGCAGCTGTGGCCTGCCGCGCCCTCTTGTCCAGCAAAGCTTCCCGGCCCCCGGCCCAGCCGCAGGCCTCTGCGGCCTTGCACATCCGTGGGGCAGGCACTGGCAATTCCAATACCGATATTCCCACACTCGCAACAAGCCGTCCCAATGTGTGGGTGCACACGTTGGGCGTATGCGAATACGCCCACGCATGTGGGTGCGCAGGACGGCCAGGCACTCCTAGACGCATGAGCGCACGCCCGGCGGCAACACAGCACTTCCCGTTGTCGCTCGCCACGCGCAATGATGTGGTTTCGTTCAGAGATACGCGCATGGGACACGGGGTGATGTCGATGGGCGTAACGGTGCTGCTGGCATTCTGCAGGCTTCTTCCGTAGGACATCAGATCTAATCAGCGAGCGGCGTGATTCGATGAGGAGAAATGTGGCTGGACCCTGACTGTTTATCCTGAGGTTAATCCCTCAGGTTCTGGGTTGGGTGATGAAGGGTGGTGCTAAGGGCTTTAGAGGGGTGTGCGGTCGCTTGACACAAACAGGGACTAAGAAGACTGGCATGGTAACTGGCGTGGTGGCTGCAAAGCTTCGCTGCGCAGTGCTATTGTTAGGTTGCGCGATATGGATGGAATAGGGTTGGTTAAGCGAGGTGTTCGGCGCGGACGAATAATTAATATATTTGGGCGAGGAGTGTTACGCTGAGGCGGTTCGAGGTCTCATAATCTGCTCCCAGTGTGATTTTGATGCGCGAGCTTCTGCGGCGTTAATTACGGTATAATATAATATTTAGTGACCGACGATGAGCGAGGAGAAGCGAGCACCTGAAGCATGACGGGTTATGCGCGAACGCGGTGCATCGAGTGGAGATTTGTTCCTGAAATGATTTAGATGAGTGAGCTTGTGAGGTAATATTTAGTGGGTGACGAAGCGCCTGAATCCTGAAGGCTTGTAGGGTGGAAGAAAAGGCATTGAGATGTTAAGGACAGCGCATGGTGACTCAGCTACACCGGTGGATCAAGCGGTGGACGGCGTGGTGTGAATGATGCAGTGGAAGATAGCCAATGCCTACCGGGTGCCACAGGGCACGTGGGTGAAGTTGGAGCTTCCCACTTTTGCTGACCAAGAGTGAGAGCCGGGGGGTTGGCATGTGGGAGGACGGTGAAGTTCTATTCTCATGATAGAGTCGGACAGCAACTGTCGGTGACTGGCGATCAGAAGAAGCTCGATTCTCGAAGGGGTTCGGCAACCGAGTTGATTGAGTGTGGAAGCGCTGTCGGCCTGTCCTTGGCGTGGGGAAGTGGTGGCGCAATGGGCGCGTGACGTGCCAGGAGGTCGTGCGAACCAGGCACCCGCATACACCCCCAGACTCCGGGAGAGAGTACTGTACAATGCACTAGGGGTGTGTAGTCATCCCCTGGCACGTGTGTAGGCTTAGAAACTAACTAAGGATCAATAGGTACGATAGTTGATTTTCAGACTGAGGAGTAGAAATGCATACAGGGGGGTTTATATACAAGCGAGGGTAAGGGTCAGGGGCGAGCATATTCAGGGGAAGGTCAGGGCGAGATCAGGGCGAAGTAATATATGAACGATGCGTGATGGAATGGGCTCAGTAACTAAGGGAATTTGGGCATAGGATCAAGGTCGGATATGAGCTCAAGCTCGGGCTCGGGCACGGGCGCAGGATTAGAATCACAAGTACTTGGGCATAAGTATCACAAGGCTCGGGCTCACAAAAAGGGTTGTACCGGTAAGTAACCAGCCAAAGGCTGGGTCCTTACACCCTCTTACATTCTGAACATTTATTGGTTCACCTTATTTGCTGAAAGGCACACTTCGTTGCACAAGCTATTCGGGCATTCACTGTGTTCACTAATACATGGTATTAATGCCTAAAAGCCAATCTTGACAAAAGGAGCGATCAACCAGAAGTTAGTTATCGGTGTCGAGAGCCCTTGGACATGGGCAAAGCCAGGAAA
>WHVA01000404.1:0-106727 GCA_015179125.1 Gautieria morchelliformis
TCCTGGATTAAAAAGTCATATATACGCAACGATTATCAACTAATAACTGAACTGCCGTAACATGTCCATTAATGTTCTAGCTGAGCTACACACAAGCAACAGCGGGCTTCCTATTATATATATGTCTGTCCCGTTCAAAAAGCCAAGAGTATCGTTCCGCGGAACAATGTGTATCCACCCGAAGTACGCCTTTAACAACTTGGTCAAACTCCCAACATGAGTACTTCCCAAATCGTCATGCCACATTCCAGGCGACTTCGGCACCAAGGCTGGAGCTAATGACGTAGTTGCAACCTGTCGTGTATCCGCCTCGTGCCCCCGTAGTCTTCCTGGGAGACCAAATCATGTCTCGATACCGTACTTCGTCTCGCGACTCCTCCTTCATATTCTCCAAGGGCCTGTGAAAAAGACATCCGACACGAAACTTGATGCCCATTGAAGCCCAGCATTCTCCCAAGTCTGCAGAACAATTCAACACGAGGCCTACTCACAAGGGACAAGACTCACAGTGAATTAAAGTGCAATTTTTCCAAGGATGATCATTAGCGCAACGATGATCAAACCCAGCACCATCAATGAACTGCCACTCATGACAACAAGCTCGCCTTTGCTGAACGATTCTATATCCTCCGAGCCACGTGTTTTTTTACCACCCACAGCTCCTATTTCGTATTCCTCTTCGTTTCCAACGACAATATGCTTTGACTGAAAGGATAGTCGTGATGGGGCGAGAGATGTCTTGGCTTGCCCGCTGCTCTGAGGAAAATAAGTGATGGGACCGGCTGTACTCGTTGACGCTGGAGTTTGAGGCAGGGACTGGTCATGGCCATGGGGATAGTCCACTCCGTCTAGCCCCAGGCTGTTGTAGCTGAAGGCAAGTAACGACGAGTCAGATGGACTAGACGGAGGTGAAGCCATGAATTGAACTTTCACGCTCCGACTCTACCTCTACGCTGCTTCCACAATAGTTCCTTGCATACCCAGTGTCGGTGCTCCGAAAGGCTTTCACGGCGCTCCTTGCGTCACCCGGGAAATGTGTGCCCCATTTGAGTTTAGGAACCCATCATCGCCGAAAGAAGTTTATCTCGATCCACTGTCCAGGAATTGCCCACCGGCGCTTGCATGCCTCGAAGCTTCTCTGTTCTATAATTATCACGGTATGGGACTAAGTACTTAGCATGTATTCATCGAATTGAAAGACGAGGTTAGTGCAGTAAATTAGATGGCATTTGAAAGCGGGTATCATATTTCCACACTACCGTTGCCCAACCGCTTCCCCTTCCCTCCCTCCCTGATGCGTTGACCCGCACCTACAGTCTCTCCGATGTCGTCTGCTGTAGGCCGTCCCTCCGTCTTCTCATTTCCCCTGCTCTCAGTTCCCTGCTCTCGTTTTCCCTGCTCTCCTTACCCCTTCGCCCCCTGTTAGAATAAATGCATAGCTATATCAAACATTATTCTAAGGTCTATACAATCGTCTAACTGAGCTAACATCTGGGAGAAATAATCCATGCACCAGTCACAGTGCCTGCCCTGGAAAGCAGGCACCTGGGCCCTGGTCAGAAGAAATATTGCTATGGGACTAATAGTCCCATACAGGGACATCGGACACGATGGAGATTACAGTATACGGTCCTGTCTATGGACATACTGAATAGCTACCTCAGGAGAGAGGTACAGAGATGGCAAATGCCTTGCCAAGGCTGCTGTAGGCACACAGCACAGGACATACAAAGATTCTTTTCTATTCTATTCCCCTGACCAGCTCCACTGATTACGAGCTGTATTACATGTTGAAAGGGGCTTTGTACATTGCTCCAAGGTCCCAGCTTAGATACTTGTCAGTAGGACAAGTATCCCCATCATTGTTCCTGCTCCACAGCTGTATGCAGCCTGTGGAGCATTTCCACATTATCCTGACCCATTCTATCACTATCTTGAACACTGGTAGTCACTACTATTTTAGTATAAGTAGCTACCATAAATGTATGAACAAAACATCCAGAATATCATCCAGAACAATCCAGAATTGCTGTTTCACCTCCTGAAGTAACTGTAGACTTGTTTGATAGCTACAGAGCTTATTTCTTGATAGATTTCTCTAATTCTTTGTTGAGAGTCTACTATAACTGGCTACACTATACTGTTCTGAAAGTGAGAGCTTCGGACCCCTAGTTCCTCTGTTCTCACCTGTTTCTTCCTTGACTTGGTCATGTGACCTACATCAATCAGTGACGCACTCGCCCCACAGAGCTTAGTCAGCTCGCACATTGTAAGGGAGTTACACTCCCTGTACGGTGATTTCTGACACAGTCTATTTTTACATTTCCTGGTTATTCTATTCTTAGGCTCGTAGTGATTAAGATCCGGACACTGCCTCTTTTGTTCCACTCGCGCGTATCTTATCAGTCCACCCTAGTCCACCCTTCCACTCAGGCGTACTTATGTTCCACTGATTGCATCCTTATATACCCAGTCCACCGTTCCACTCGTGCATACCTACTGTCCACTGATCACATCTTTACATACCTATGTCCACCAGCTGCGCGGCTTCCACTCCTGCCACCACACGGTTCGTGTCTTTCCCTATAAAACCGAGCTGTACTTAGTTCTAGAATATCATCTTACCTTACCGCACTTCACTCGAGCTCTTAAGCCTCTAGCTAGTGTGACCCTAAAGGTCACACATCTCTACTATCCTCGATTCTGCACTCGCAGTACTTAGGATTCTTACATACTGGAGCCTCACGCAACGTCGAACCCTCAAACCTTGAGATTAAAAGTCTCCTTCTTGAGCTACGCCCTACATTTTCCCTTTTAATTTGTCCTTCGCCATCATTCCGAAACGCTCAAAAAAGCCTGCCCCTCCAACAGCTCGTGTTCTGCGTAGCACGGCCTTAACACCATCTTGCATTCCCCGACCAGTTTCTTCCGCCCCTCAACAGCCACCCTTGCCAGTTTCTCCCCATGCCATGGCCCAATCCATAGGAAAAGCGGCTATGCCTGCCCCCCAGTCGAAGAAAGCCCCGAAGACGTTCGAAGGTGATGAGGAGGATATCACTAAGTTTTTGGAAATCTATGAATGCTGCGCTAATGATGCGCAGCTCCCTAAAGCAGAATGGGTGAAGTTTATGTTTCGACACCTTGCCTGCGCTCAGTGGCTCACCTTTGAAGCCTTCGACGGGTATGCCACGGAGGATTGGGATGTGTTTAGCGCTTCTATCAAGGAGGCCTTTGGGGGAGCGTTCCAGACCAAGAAGTGTACGTGTGCCACTCTTGATTCCTTTACTGCCGAACTTATCACCACGGATACTGAGTTGCATGTGTATCACCGGGGCTTTCAGGGAATTGCGGCATACCTGATCACGGACAAGCAACTGTCTGAAAAGGACTAGCCAATAGACCCGTGCTTCGCACCGGGTTATTTAGGGTTAACGTTGCACATGGGTAGTTAATAGAATCAAAGAATTATTTGGTGAAATGCAACTACATACATTAAATACAAATGGAAATACATATTTAATCAGGATTCAGCAACACTTCTTTGTATACAATATTAGAAGTTTTGTTCCCCTCCCCTAAAAGAATATGGACTCTGTTCCAATTAGTGCCTCTTGACACTGCAACATACAACTGTCCATGTGAAAATACCACATATCGCAGGTCTATGCCTACCGTGCCAAGAGACTGCCCTTGAGACTTGTTGATAGTCATGGCAAAGGCCAGCCTGACAGGAAACTGGCGACGCTGGAGCTCAAATGGCAATTGGTCTGAGGTGGGTGTCACTGTCATCCTAGGGATAAATGCAGTCTCTCCTGCAAATGGTGCTGAAATGATCCTCACAAAGAGTACCCTGTTGGTCATATTGATGAGACGCAACCTTGTACCATTGCAGAGTCCACGACCAAGGTCCATATTCCGAAGAAGCATGAGTACCACTCCAGGTTTAAGCCTGAGTTGAGATGGAGGAAGCCCACCCATGTTGAGTGAGTTAAGATACTCCACAGGATACACATTGCCATCTTCATTTCCTTTGACTGAGTCTGCACTGGGATAGAGACGCTCATCCCCAGGGAATACATTGAGCACCTCAGCATTAATCTCATCCATTTCCATATTGCGAGGGCAAAGGATTGCACGTTCCAAAAAGTATTTGTCTTGGAGTGCCTCCCCAGTACCAATGTTAGGATAGATAGCTGCAATGAGATCTGACACCTGTGGTCCACAGATCATGTGCTGAGGAAGTGTCAATGAATTGTCCAAAGGGAGATCCTTTCCCCTGACCAACATCAGAGAGCCACTGAGCAAATTGTTCACTCTGGGGATCATGAGGGTCGACCCGCATATTTTGAGTAAGATGGAGGACCTTGACATGATGCCACAAAGGAGATCTTTGGATAGAAGCACCCACAATCTCCTCCTTGTTACCTCGAGGAACGACAGGCAGAGTTTGCTGGAAATCCCCACCCCAAGCTACAGTAATACCACCAAATGGACGATCTGGACGCTCTAGGACATCCCTGCAGGTTCTGTCGACAGCTTCAACTACATGACGATGCTGCATAGGCACCTCATCCCATATGATCAAATGGACCTGCTTGAGAAGTTCTGCCAGTGGTGAGCCTCTTTTGATGTCACATAGAGAACCCTCATGAATCCGAATTGGAATCTTGAGCATAGCATGTGAGGTTCTGCCCCCAATCAGAAGCAATGCTGCAATTCCTGAAGATGCAATACATAGGACAATAAGACCCCTTCCTCTGATAGAATGAGCCAGGGTGTTCCAGGTAAAAGTTTTGCCTGTACCACCAGGGCCATTGACAAAGAACAGAAGACCCTCTCCATTTATGGCTGAATGGAGGATCTCATCATGGACACGCCTCTGTTCCGCATTAAGCTTGTCAATATTGGTGGCCGCTTTTTCCAGCTCTGTAGCTGGGTCATAGTCCCGCTGCTCAGCTATCCAACGGTTCCCTACCAATCCCTCCCAGTGCCCCATTATCTGTGGCATATCTGGGAACTCATCCAGAGACTTCCCCCCCTGACGTATGATCTTGTCAATGAGAAAGAGACCAAAGTCATAGATTTGATCATTGGTAGGATGGTGAATGCCATGCCTATTTTGAAGCTGATACTCCAGGTCATCACAAATACGCTCCCGAAACTCCTCCCAGATTTGAGCAGGCTGAGCAGGGTTACACCTAAGGAGAATAGTGACAAATAACCTCCTGAGCTGGAAACCTGTTTGTATATGTGCAGCCTCCTGAAGACACTGTGTCCACTCCAAATCATCTTCTAACAGGCCCCTTGCCAGGCATGCCGCCTTGTAAGTAGGACAAAGGACACCATCAAATGATCTAAGCTCCTCAAATGATGTTGCTCCTCTGACCACTGTAAGGAGGGTTCGCAAGTAAAAGCGCTCTCCAGAGGCTGGACTCGCAAAATGAAGGCGACCGAGGCTGAAACCCTGCTGGCGAGGTTGCCACCGCTTGGCTTGCTTTTTCCAGACATAGTGCTCAGGAAATTCCACATAGAGTAGTTCACATGCCTGGGGATATCTGTCATTGGTTTCAAAATAGCCCATGAGCATGGTCTTAGCATCCTCTGCCCTCTGCAAAGCCATGCCTGGATCCATATGAGGATCAAATATCACATTGTCTTGGCCTGGCAAATGGACTGGAAGTGCCATAACAGTAGGGACCTGAACATGCATTTTATATTCCAGCAGTCTCCAAGCACCTTCATGTGAGCTGACATAGCGTGCATCGAGGTACTGTTTAACCTCATCCCTCTCCTTATTAATGGTCATTGTGGTCCTGTCAGGCCCCTTGTACATATACTTGTGAATGTACTTGATAGAGTGCATATTGAAAGTGGGTTCCACATTAATATGGCATTCAAATTCCAAGAGGAGGGTGGGACAATAGGGAACCACGTCGCGGTTGTCCATGATGTTGCCTCTGACATTATGCTGTCTGCCATCATTAGGACGGCGATACTGTGGATAGCCATCTTCAGTGACAGATGTCACCTCACGAAATTCCTTTGGGAAATGTTTAGAACACTTGCCCTCTGTCATGCAAGAAGCCTGAGGACGCGCTTGTCCACAGGGGCCGTGAGTCATTAGATCACAAACTAATTTGTAGAGCCTTGGATGCTCTTGCTGATCAGGAAAGACAGCCCAAACCAAAGAGTCCACAGCCTCTGGTGTCCTGATCTTATCCTCCTCTTTAAACCATATAAGAAGGTGCATATGAGGGAGCCCCCGCTTCTGGAATTCGATCACATGGACACGTGCCACTGTGCGACCAAGGATACCATCCTTCATGATACGTTTGATCAATTGCTCCTTCTTGAGATGAAAAACCCTTGCAACCAAGTCAGGACGATCACTGGGAGTCTGGCCTGGCTTGAGAGCATCTTTGATTTCCTTCCACTGGGGGTTTGCTGTCATTGTCACAAAGACATCTGCTGGACCATGCTTCCTAGTGATTGCCATTGAATTTTGAAAATTCTCGTTCATATCCCTGGCACTCCCAGTAAATGTAGCAGGCAAGATGACCTTTTGTCCCAAGTTAGCTGGATTGGCCTGATTGTCCTCAGGTCCAAATGTATCAATCATCTGATTGTAGACCTCAGCCCGCAGCTCATGTTGATGGTATTTGATCCAATTTAGCTTCTGCTGTTCAGTCGCTGCCCAAGCATCCACAATGTATTGCTGAAAGAGCTTGCCAGCCAGGAAGAGAGTTTCAGCTTCCCCCTCTCTTGGAAAAAGACAATAATGATAGTATTTTGACATGGTCACACGCCTGTCACTTGAAGGGTCCTCCTCCTCCTCCTCCTCCTGGCCTTGTCATGGAAGAGCTTGGTCTATCTGTGGAATGTCCCAATCCCAGCCTGATTCACCTCTGGGAAAGAGAAGGACATAGTGTAGTGGCGCATACAAAGCATGTTCAGCCTGAATTCGTCGCAGTTCTCCACCTCTAAGCTGAATGACAATGTCTCTAGTGCCTCCAGGCACACCTTCTCCAGGGAGCACAATGGCAATCTCATCCGCTGTAGGAATATTATATCTCCTCTGGTCTGTATGTGCCTCCACATTCAACCTATCCGGCTGGTTCCTAAGCCTTTCCATCGCCTGCTGATAGATTGGAACCAATGGATTGTGAGCCTGCATCATTTCCTGGAGGTCACTTAAAACATCTGAATCCAAAGGATCAAAACTGTTATTGGCCTTCCTACGTTGCAAAGCCTCTGCTGGATCATAAAAGTAGAGCTGCACATAGCTGGGTGCCCTATCCTGACCCTCAGCAGGAAGAAGAGCACCATGAATATGATAGAGGCCTCCCTGAATTTTGAAGACATATGGCCCAGGTCTACTCATGACCCATCTATGCTCACTCCCACAGAGACGAATGCCAGTGTAGCATTATAGTTCTGAATCTTTTCCCTAAACTGTTTTCCACACCTGTCTTGGCTGGCCAAAAGAGTCTTTAGTGGTTCTGGAGGTTCCATCAACAATTCAAGGTGTATCTGGCCCTTTGAGCAACATATACCAAATTTGGGCTCAGCAATGGTAGAGTCAGACAGACGCTCTGCCTTCCAATGCCATGCTTTACATTTTGGACATTTGTCATCCATAGCACCAAGGTCATGAGGTGCAATCTGTTGTTCAATCAAAGGGCGACGTGCTATTGGAAGGTTTCTTAAAGGCATTGGTGGAGGCGGTGGAAGTGGAGGGGGCTGAGGAGGAGCAGGTGGATGCAGAGGGTGTTGAGGCACAGGGGGCACAGGGGCAACAGGAGGCACAGGTTGTTGTGGAGCAGGCTGATGAGGCAGTGGAAGTGGAGGGGCCCGAGGATGAGCAGGTGGATGTGGAGGCTGTGGCAGCACAGGTCGTTGTGGTGCAGGCTGCTGCTGGAGTGGCATTTGATCTGGGAGAGGTTCAGGGTTTGGATTCAATGCCTGTGCACGTCCTCGTTGTGGCAGAGGCATAGGATTGATATTAGCAGCCTGGGCCCGCAACAGAGCTACAGCTTCAGAGCCTATAGGGACAGGAGGAGGTGGTGCTGCCTGGGCCTGTCTTTGACGCACAGGTGCAAGAGGCATATCAGCTAACTGTTCCTGTATGGCACGTACAGCATCCGAGGACTTAGATCAGGTGGAATGGCATTTGAAGGTCCAGCCACAGGAGGCCAAGGAATTGCATTGTCCTGAGGGAGTAGAGGTCGAGGAAATGGCTGAGGAGGTGGAGGGTCAGGATTTGAAGACGTTCTTGAGCTGCAGCGAGAACCCTATCCCGACGACGCACAGAAGGGGATGTCATTGGCAACCGCTGCTGACACTCCAGAGCACGCTCCTCCTGCCTATCACGCTCTGGTGTAGAGGGTTCCCTTAGATTACAGTCAGTTTCAAATCAAGCCAAAATATATATATAATAAAGGATACTCACATTTTCACAATGACTGTAGCTCACGACCAACAATAGGGGATACCAGGGAGGCAGTCAATGTCCACCTAAACCGTCTAAATCCAATGTGTGCCACCAAACCAATCCCAGTTCACAGACCACACTGGCTAACAGAGTTGTAACTCTGGCCAGAATCAAACTGCAATGCAAGCTCCCAGTGCACAATCCAACCAACCAAACACCCAACCAAACAAATCCACCACAGATACCAGCAAGGTGGTCAATGTCCACTTAAACCACCTAAATCCAATGTGCACCACCAAACCAATCCTAGTCCACAGACCACACTGGAGTTGTAACTCTGGCCAGAATCAAACTGCAATGCAGTAGAGGATGCCAGTCCATGATACAACCAACTGACCACCCCACCTGCTCTAGGAAGGTCAGAGATTATCACAGCACAGAGCACGCCAAAAACCAAGGAGAGAATCTAAAACATTAGCTTGAAAATCCAACATATGCATTGCAAAACCTTACCAAATAGCTGCAGGGCTTGACTGAAAGAAATAGCAAATCAGCCAGGGACCAAGCCCAAATAGGCACCAAAAAGGCAAAGTTCCATGAGAATAAGACCATACCTAAGCTGAAGAACAGATCTGGCATAAAGAAGTCAAATTGTGGCTGAAAAAGCGATATAAAACAACAAAAATACCAGAAGGAAACAACTATAATTACCAGAGGGATTGCAGATATAAATACTTAAAATAGCAAATACAGTAGCATAACACTCACCAGAATGGAGGAGCAATAGCCAGGTAGGATGGGCAGTAGTTACAGGACCAAAGTCAACTGCAAAGAGCCTAAAAAATGCCAAAAAAAGCGAAAATATAAGAAATAAAAACATAACAAAAATAAAGAAAGGCAGATACAGTAGCATAAAACTGACCTGCAATGGCAGACAGGCAAGGTAGCAGGCACTGAGAGCAGGAACCTGGGTTGAAAAGAAGGCAAAAGAGGATTAAAAAGGGAAAATTAATGGAAGAAAACACAGACCAAGGGCAGGGATGACAGCCAGGAATGGATGGAGGCAAGGAGAGGAGAAACCTGGGGTGAAAGAAAGTCAAAAAAGCAAAAATAAATGAATAACAATAATAAAAAAGGCCAAAAAAGCGAAAATTAATGGCAAAGAAGACACACCAGGGGCAGGGATGACAGCCAGGAAAGGAGGGAGGCAGTGAGAGGAGAAACCTGGGGTGAAAAAAGGTCAAAAAAAGCGAAAATAAAATGAAGAAATAACAATAATAAAAAAAGGCCAAAAAAGCGAAAATTAATGGAAAGAAGACACACCAGGGGCAGGGACAGCAGCCAGGAATGGATGGAGGCAAGGAGAGGAGAAACCTGGGTGAAAAAAGGTCAAAAAAGCGAAAATAAATGAAGAAATAACAATAATAAAAAAGGCCAAAAAAGCGAAAATTAATGGAAAAGAAGACACACCAGGGGCAGGGATGACAGCCAGAATGGATGGAGGCAAGGAGAGGAGAAACCTGGGGTGAAAAAAAGTCAAAAAAGCGAAAATAAATGAAGAAATACCAATAATAAAAAGGCCAAAAAAGCGAAAATTAATGGCAAAGAAGACACACCAGGGGCAGGGATGACAGCCAGGAATGGATGGAGGCAGGGAGAGACAGGCAGGAGGCAGGAGGCAGAGACAGCCCGTAGCAGACACAGAGAAGGCCAGTAGCAGACAGAGAGAGCAGGCTGCGCAGCTAGGAACGGCGCTCACGGCTGCGCCGCTCGCGTTCAAACTCAGCAAATTACGTAACAATCACCCACAACCACCCTTCCAGCAACTTTATACTATAGACTAGGTGGATACCCGCCCTTTGCGCGGGGGTGCAAGTCAAACGCCTCGGTAAGGTCAAACGCATCAGCAAGGTCAAACACCTTCGATAAATCAAACTTGGGATAAGTCAAACACATTCGGATAAGAAAATTTCATTCAGATAAGTAAAACGCATCTTATTGATTGAAGGTAGGTAATGTTATGACCATGCTGCTCGACCAACTCTGGTACCTCCATGCCTCCTCTAGCTCTATTCCGCAACGTCCACACTTTGACCTTTTGATCCCCTTGTTCATTACTATTCACATACTTCCCCTTTTGGCTCTATTCACTGTCCTTCCCTACTTGACCCTTAGCTTAGCAAGTCCGGAGCATCAGGTGATCCATTTGTTCCACTATCAATTAGACCCATATTCCCCTTGTTCTTTTGCCTATTGATTGTTCTTAGTTCTACCTGGAACCCCCTTGTAGTTTCTCTTGTTCCATATTAGTTACTTACTCCATTTATCCTAGTTACTTTTGCTTGCACTGGAATTGCTTACCTCTACCTTCTGACATGTTGTCTCAGCTCCTTGTATAAAGCCCAGTCATGTGTGCCTCTGTTCTGCAATCAAATAATTGACTTTGATATGTGACTCCCTTTGCACTGTTTCCTGTTCTTACCACAGCAAGTACTTGCAAGGCCTCTGTCTCTCTGACCTCTGCCTTCCAACTTGATTTCTGATATTCTTGAACCCTTACCTCTAGGTGGATACCCATGCTTCGCAGGGGGGTGTAGGTCAAACGCATTGGGTAAATCAAACTTGGGATAAGTAAAACACATCTCATTGCAATTGAAAGTAGCTATAAGCAACATATCAAGATAGGTAATGTCTCTACACATGTTTGCATGTGCCCAAGTATAGTGTGCATAGCATGTCCCCAAGTATAGTGTGCGTAGGATGTCCTCCATGCATAGTGTGTCTCCACATGTAGTGTGTCCCCAACTACAGTGTGCATAGCGTGTCCCAGATGCATAGCATGTCCCTGGTTTGTAGCATGTCCCCAAACGTAGCATGTCCCTAAATTATAGCATGTGTGTCCCCCATGCATAGCATGTCCACACATGTAGCATGTCCCTACATGTAGTGTGTGTAGCATCCCCCTCAAGTATAGTGTGCAAAGTGTGTCCCCCATGCATAACATGTCCCCCAAGTATAGTGTGCATAGCATGTCCGTTTGTAGTGTGTCCCCCAAGTATAGCATATGTAGAATGTCCCTTGTTTGTAGTGTTTTCCCCTGTAGTGTGTCCCTTGTTTGTACCGTGTCCCCAAAGCATAGTGTGTCCCCACATATAGTGTGCACATCCCCATGCATAACATGCGTGTCTCCACGCATAACATGGGTGTCCCCAAGCATAGTGTGTGTGTCCCCATGGATAGCATGCTTGTCCCCACGCATAACATGCGTGTCCATGCATAGCATGTGTGTCCCTATGCATAGCCTGTCTGTCCCCAAGGATAGTGTGTCCCCACATGTGGCATGCATGTCCCATGCATAGCATACATGTCCCCAAGCATAGGGTGCGTGTCCCCATGCATAACATGCGTGTCTCCAAGCATAACATGCGTGTCCCCATGCATAGCATGCGTGTCCCCAAGCATAGCGTGTGTCCCCACGCATAACATGTGTGTCTCCATGCATAACATGAGTGTCTCCACACATAGCATGCATGTCCCCAAGCATAGCGTGCGTGTCTCCACACATAACATGCATGTCTCCACACATAACATGCATGTCTCCACACATAACATGCATGTCTCCACACATAACATGCATGTCTCCACGCATAACATGTGTGTCCCCATGCATAGTGTGTGTAGCATGCCCCTCAAGTATAGCATGTGTAGCATATCCCCAAGGGCCTCAAAGTGAAGCAAGCAGAGGCTGTTACTACTTATTAAATTTTAGCAAACTCAGGGACATGTATCAATATCTATTTTGTGACATATACAGACATAAATAAAATAGTCAAGGAAACCATATTTAAGCAGCTGCTGTCATTAATTTTTAGCAAAGTCAGGATTATCTATTTGGCGAAAAAATGTCAAGAAAATGTCCAGTACATGTAAGCTGAAGCTGTTATTAATTTTAGCAAAGTTAGGATTATCTATTTTTCGAAAAATGTCAAAAAAATGCACTGTACATTTAACCTGGAGCTGTTGTCAATTTTCACAAAGTCAGGATAATTTATTGATATCTATTTGCGAAAAAATGTCAAAAAAGTACAGTACATTGAAGCAGAAGCTGTTATTAATGCCCAGTCAAAGCCAGAGAAGCCCAGGGACTGACAGAGAAACCCAGAGCCATAGTAAGCCAGCCACCAGTATAGGTAAGCAGCTTTACAGTCAATAAAACAATAAAACAAACCACATTTAAAAGCAGAACCTATTGTCATTAATTTTAGAGGAAACTTATTGATGTCTATTTTCAAAAAAAACCTGAAAAATATAGATATTACACTACAATTTTTTCACCACAGTCTGGGGATGTTATTTAAATCTATTTTCGAAAAAATTCAGAAAAATATAAAGCACATGTGACAATACAATATAATGAAAAAAAAGAAAGGAACCAATGAAATTACAAACACAAATAAAATAAAATACATGGCAATGCATTAAAAAAGAGATATTACCTACCAATAGAAATCCAGCCAAGCCAATAGATAGCCAGCCAAGCCAAGCAAAAGATAGCTAGCCTGCCAAAGCAATAGACAGCCAGCCAGCTAAAGGAGGAGACACCATAGAGAGCAGACAGCAGACAGAGCATAGCAGACAGGGAACAGAGCAGACAGCAGCAAGAGGAATTGCCGGTGGGCAGATTCCTGCCATTCCATCCTTACCGTTCTGCCTTTATACCGTGCGCGCGCGTCGTGCACGGACCACGCGCGAACGGGTCACGTGACCGCTGCGCAGCGTTCGTTGCCAGCGCAGGGTTGAGCGCTGGAGCCCGCGAACCGCTCGCGGCTGCGCCGCTCGCGCTCCAGGTTCACGCCGGTCTGCCGGTCACGTGACCGCTGCGCAGCGTTGCTCGCGGCTGCGCCGCTCGCCGCTGACATAAGTTTTACGTAATATTATTTATAAGCGGCGCCCACAACCTCCCACCGTGCTGCTTTCACCTATAGGAATGCTGCCCGCTACTATTGGTTCGGCTTCCACCCCGCCACCCAAGAGCAGCTCGAGCGTTGTCTGGGGATCATCACACCTAATCATCCGCGGGAGGATCCCTTCACTATCACAGATGTCTATAAAGCTGGGTGTTATATTTTCAATAGCAACGCCTTTAACCGTGTCATACCTTCGGCCTTGCCTGTGCTGGCGTCCAGCTTGAAGTCCCAGGGAGTGGCGGGGGACCCACAGGTCATCAAGAAAACGGTTCGCTTGCCAGCAGACAGGCCGTCGGACGTCACGGACCTGTTGGAGAAGCTGCGAGGCCTCAAGGTTGAGGAAGAGGCATACGCTACTACGTACTTTAAAGTTCTTTCAAAGCAGCCCAGCTACATTAATGTTTTGAAGACACCCGCAGCCTATGCCTTGGCGCCAAAGAGTAATCCTCGCCAGGCACCCCCCTTCCAGCCCATTCCGGGAGGATGGACTTGTCCTTTCTGCAAAGCTTTGAATTGTGCGGGACGCACACCCAGGGAGTGCCCAATCGGAATGGAATATGTGCGGCTGGGAAGGGTCATTATCAGCGAGCAAGGGTTCTATCGGTGGCCCAACGGATCCTGAATCCTGAATGACCCACGGGGGATCAAGTTCGTGGTGGACCAAGCTCAGACATCGGGGGTGCAAGGTGCGGCTGTAGCATTCTTGCAGGTGGATCCGGTGGATGAGGAGGAGGTTTTGGGAGTCACAGGGGGGGGACTCAGTGAGGCGGAGGAGGGTGTACAGGAGGAGATGAGGGGGGCGTACCCAGCGATCGTAACTACGGACGAGGCCGCTGCAAAAACGCAGGGGTCAGCCAACTCGGACCAAGAACCGTCGCAGTACACCTACAGGTCCAAGTGCGACGACGCTAGTGCTGTCCAAAGGGTTTTCGGGCGAGTTATGGCGGCGACGGCGGATGTGTCAACAGCGGAGCTTATGGCGTTGTCACCGGACTTCCGCAAGTATACGGTCGATTTCTGTAAAGTGAACCAAACGGCTGCTTACTCCCTTTCCCCTGAGTTGCCGTCTTCTCTCACCACCGACAGCCTTCTAGCAACGACGGCACCAGTCTACTCGTCGCCGATCATGGAGCTTAACGTCAAGGTTGCGGGTCAATTCAGCGAAGTCGGCCTTTACGATTCTGGTGCGGAGTTACTTTGTATCAGCAAGGAAGCAGTGAAGGAGCTAAACTTGCCTTGGAATCTGGACCTGAAGCTAAACATGAGGGATGCGAATGGGGGGACCAAGACAAACACGGGCGTGGTGGAAAACTTGGAGCTCACCATCGCGGGCATCAGCATATTTGTCCACGCATGGATCATCGAAAAGGCTCCTTACCGTCTGTTGCTGGGTCGACCATTCCAGAGGGCGGCGCAGTGTGACACGGAGGATGTGGGGGAAACATTAATAATCTTTGACCCGAAGAAGCCAGGCCGCCATGTACAAGTGCCGATGAAGCCGCACCACGCAGGCGAGCACCGCCAGGCGCATCTGGCGCTGACAACGCCTTCTCCTTCACCAGTTTCGGGTTCAGTTAGTACGGCCAAAGTTCCGTCCCTGTTCTCGGCAAACTTACAAATGGCCTCGTACTACTTGCGGACTGTGTATGACTTCACGACTCCGGCACTGGGACTCAAGTATAAGCCAGTGGCATGAAAGATTCGGCCCGTAGCGACTACACTTCCAGAACAGGCGAGGCTGAAGCGGCGGTTTCCAGAAGATCCGCTTCTCACGCTTCCGCAACTATCACTGCACCCATCTGCGCCGCTGATTTTTGGGGAGAGGTTGATGAGGGAAAGGTGGGAGGGGTTGGGCTTGCACAGGCAAGGGTTCCTGTGGGAGGAAGAGGTGAATTTGGCGTTCGAAATGTTGATGAAGAATGAGGGGGCTCTGGCTTGGGAGGATACGGAGTGGGGAAGTTTCGGGAGGACTACTTCGATCTGGTTATCATACCGACCGTCGAACACGAGCCGTGGGCATTGAAGAACATTCCTATTCCACACGGGTTGCGGGACGAAGTCATTCAGTTTATAAAGGACAAGATTTCGAGTGGGACGTACAAACCATCTGGCTCCTCCTATAGGTTGCGCTGGTTCTGTGTGCCGAAGAAAAATGGGAAGTTCCGTATTGTTCATGATCTACAGCTGTTGAATGCCGTGACAATAAAGGACGCGGGCCTTCCGCCGAACGTGGAGCTGTATGCGGAGCACTGCGCGGGCAGGGCTATCTACTCACTCGGCGATCTTTATGTGGGATATGACCACGCGCCCATAGCTCCGGAATCTCAAGACCTCACCACATTCCAGACACCCCTCGGTCCTCATCGCCTCACGGCCCTCCCAATGGGATGGTCCAACTCAGTGTCTATTTTTCAAGGACACGTCACTTTTATCTTGCAAGACGAACTTGGTACGGCGCCGCTGTTCCTAGATGACGTCCCTGTTCTAGGTCCAAAAACACGCTATGAGCTGCCAGGCGGTACTTACGAAACACTTGCTGAGAATCCAAACATACAACGGTTTGTCTGGGAGCACTTCACCGATGTCAACAGGATTTTCCACCGCATGAAGCATGCAGGTGGCACCTTTTCGGCCCACAAGCTCGTCCTAGGGGTCCCAGAGGTGAACATAGTGGGCCACACTTGCAATTACAAGGGACGGGTCCCAGACCAGGCTCGAGTGTCGAAGATCGAGAACTGGCCAGTCTGTTGCGATCTGATGGAAGTACGGGGATTTTTGGGCACCTGTGGGGTCGTGCATATCTTCATTGAGAAATTTGCGGAAATTGCGCAGCCATTGGTGCAGTTGACACGAAAGGATGTTGAGTTTGTGTGGGGGGAAGAGCAGCAGGAGGTGATGGATTGTTTGAAGCGGCGTGTTGTGGCTGCACCCGCGTTGGCGCCTATCGATTATCTGAGCAAGCGTCTAGTCATCCTCGCTGTGGACTCCTCATTTATCGCGGTGGGGTGGATTGTCTATCAACTCGACGAACGGGGCCGGAGGAAGCCGTCGAGGTATGGCTCCATTGCATGGACAGAACGCGAGGCTAGATACTCGCAGTCGAAGCTGGAACTGCATGGCATTTTTTGGACCCTCAAGACTCTTCGAATTCATCTTGTGGGCCTGCCAATGTTCAGCCTGGAAGTCGACACAAAATATATCAAGGGAATGCTGAACAATCCGGACATACAACCTAATAACGCCATGAACCGATGGATCGCCAGGATTCTGCTCTTCAACTTCAACCTTGTGCACGTGCCGGGCAAGGATCATGCGGGGCCGGACGGTCTTTCTCGACGGCGCCCAGCGCCAGAGGACGAGGAGGAGCCACGGGATGATTGGGTAGATGAGGTTTTGGAATTGGGGGTTTGGGTAAATTCTTGGGTAGGGGCGCAGGCAGTGGAGAAGGCCGGGTCAACGCTACCGCACTTCCAATGAAGTGTCAGTTATCCGACCAGGGGGCAAGCGTTGATGCCGGTAAGTACTTTTCTTGCAGAGGCGGCTGATGAACAGGTGCCGCCGGGATCTCTCCTGATCCCGGTGTACCCCTCCCCTTGCCTCACGTTTACTATGCGCTCCTTGCCTGCTCCGAGACCTGATCTCACCATCCCTCGGTCGGACACAGACATTCGCGATGATCTGGAATTGCCCCGAATCAAAGAATTTTTGACTACTGCCCTGAAGCCCGCCGGTTTGGATGACACTCAGCTCAAAAAGTTTATTAGACGTGCCACTAAATTCTTCGTGCGCAATGGCCAACTCTGGCGATGCGGATCCACTAAAATCCATCAGCTCGTCATATTTCTTCCTGCTGACCGTCTTTCTTTCCTTCTTCTGGCGCACGACCAGCTTGGCCATAAGGGCTTCTATTCGACCCGCCACACCCTCGCAGATCGCTTCTGGTGGCCGGGCATCGACCGTGATGTGGCGTGGTTTATCAAAACCTGCCACGAGTGCCAGATACGCTCTACGCAGCACGTCCACATTCCGCCAGTTGTCGCGTCGCCCGCCCCTCTCTTTCGCAGGGTTCACATTGATACGATGCATATGCCGAAGGTCGCGGGAATGTCATATATTTTGCAGGGCTGATGTTCATTGATTTCTTATCCCGAGTTCAGGATATTGGCGAAGGAAACGGGTGTGGCAGTGGGGAAGTTTGTGTTCGAGGATCTGCTGTGTAGGTGGGGTGCGGTGGAGGAGATTGTTACGGATAATGGGGCGCTGATCATTGCGGGACTGGACTGGCTGGCGAAGAAATACCACATTACTCATATCCGAATCTCTCCCTATAACAAGCAGGCTAATGGGATTGTAGAGCGAAGTCACAGGAGCATCAGAGAATCCATCGTTAAGGCTTGCGATGGCGATATCACCCGCTGGCCCTCCGTTACGCCCCACGTATTTTGGGCGGATCGTGTTACGGTACGCAAAGACACGGGGCTTTCTCCCTTCTACATGGCACACGGTATCGACCCCATCCTTCCCTTCGACCTCGCTGAAGCCACCTTCCTGGTGCCGAAGCTTGACAAACCCCTCTCCTATGTCGACTTCATTGCGACCCATGCTCGTCAGCTCGAGAAGAGGGAGGAAGACTTGGCGGCAGTGAAAGACCGCGTCCTGAAAGCCCGCTATGCGTCCATTGCTCAGTTTGAGAAGGAGAACGCAAATCTCATTAAGGACTACAACTTCGCGCCTGGCTCACTTGTTCTAGTCCGTAACACGAGGATTGAGGCTGACCTCTCCCGAAAGACAAAGCCGCGTTATCTGGGGCCTCTCCTTGTGGTCAGGTGCAACTGTAATGGCGCGTATATCCTCGCCGAGCTCGATGGGTCTGTTCATAAGCTGCCTTTCGCCGCTTTTCGCTTGGTCCCCTATTATCCCCGCTCACGCACCATCATTCCCATAACGACTGTCGTTGACAATGGCGATATCCCTTCAGACGCCTCCGTCTCCAGTTGACTTCTGCCTTCCCAGCCTTACGATTGACCGGGGACGGTCAACATTTTAGTCCCGGGGAGATGTAAGGGAGTTACACTCCCTGTACGGTGATTTCTGACACAGTCTATTTTTACATTTCCTGGTTATTCTATTCTTAGGCTCGTAGTGATTAAGATCTGGACACTGCCTCTTTTGTTCCACTTGCACGTATCTTATCAGTCCACCCTAGTCCACCCTTCCACTCGGGCGTACTTATGTTCCACTGATTGCATCCTTACATACCAAGTCCACTGTTCCACTCGTGCGTACCTACTGTCCACTGATCGCATCTTTACATACCTATGTCCACCAGCTGCGCGGCTTCCACTCGTGCCACCGCACGGTTCATGTCTTTCCCTATAAAACCGAGCTGTACTTAGTTCTAGAATATCATCTTACCTTACTGCACTTCACTCGAGCTCTTAAGCCTCTAGCTAGTGCAACCCTAAAGGCCACACATCTCTACTATCCTCGATTCTGCACTCGCAGTACTTAGGATTCTTACAGCATATACCGTGCACAGGGGTGCACGAAGAGTCCCCACTCCCTGAGTCATCAAATATATCAATTCTGATATATCTGATATATTATTCCTAAAAGTCCCTGCCCCCCGCCCCCCAACACCGTACAGCACAGCCCGCCTACTTCCACACCCACGCATCACTGCCACGCCTCCATGCCCTCGCTCTTACTCGCACTTCCCACCAGGACCCGCCCGCCCATCTACAACAGCCCCTCCACCGTCCTCCTCCGGCGACACTACGTACCTGTGGAACACGACGGCCTCACCATGACGTGCATCATGCAGCGTTGTCTGCAGCTGAATGTGCGGGACCAGGCGACGGTGATCCAGTCCAGAAGGATACCTTGCTTTCCCCCACCGTCCTAGTTACTGTGACGAGAACGACATGTCCTCTAAGGTCTGGATTTTTCCAGGTACTGCGAGAGACTCGAGATGCGACTGCGTCTACGCACAGATAAAGATATCAGTACAGTTCTCCTTAACACATATGTTTTATACAAGTTGGAAAAAGTTGTAGCTGTCAGTGTGAATCATGTCAGCTCCCTTGGAACAATGGTAACAAGCTAACCCGGTTGGATCCAGAGTCAAATATATCCGATCCGATACTCGTTCCCAACTAAGACAAACAGCACACCACGCCTGACTCGGCAGTTACAACGAGCAGCATGACACACAAACGGACATAGACAACAAGCCCGTCGTCTTTGCATGGTACATGTTGTTGTTAGAGAATCAAGCGAGATGATAGCAGGTTCCAACTGCGTAAGGAGCTAATGTACAACACAATAACCAATAAACCGTTTTTTTTTTTTTGTAAATGACATCATGTTGATGCCGCTGGTATTCCAACAGTTGTCCCAGCTGTTAGTAATTGGGACGATGATACGGCCGAGGCAGAGCCGGCACGCACTTAGTGTTCGAGAACACTCTCAACTCCGGGATGCTGGTGCACCGGCATGGCATCGGCACAGCATCAGCTCGAAGGATTAGTAATATAGGAACATCATATTTAGTATATAAGGACAGACAATCTTGTGTAGATCGTAGAATAATCAGTTTATTATAACTCCTTCGTTCCACAGGTTATGGGCCCCGGCCATAACTAAATTACTACAAGACCTAGCTTATCCCAACTACACTCCATACTCCACCAACTCAATACCGATCGACAATGTCGAGTAGCAATAACACATACAAGATCAACCCCTTGAATGGGGATAATTACGTGGCGTGGAGCTGGCGACTCGAGTGGATACTCGACAATTTGGATCTATGGGACGTGGCTATTGGCAGGGAGACGGAACCGTGACTGGCAGATGCTGGCAACATCACTGTGACCGAGCAGCAGGAAATCGACGATTGGGGAAGGAAGGACAAAAAAGCTAGAAAAGAAATTTGCCTCAGAGTCGCCGATGAACAACTAGTTTACATCAATCAGATGATGTCTGCATTTGCTGTATGGACTAGTTTACAAGCGATATTTGAATCTAAGGGAGCCGTGGGGATCGTAAATCTCTGAAGAGATTTCTTCCAGACGCTTGCCGAGGATGGCGCGAACATGGAGGAGCACGTACGCAAGCTCCGCGGCATTCAACAGGAACTCAATGCGTGGGGACATTACATCAGTGACACTAAGTTCTCGAGCACGTTACTGATGTCATTACCAGATTCTTGGTCGGCGTTTATTATGGCAGTAAACGCCAGTGGAGCCGGAACGATGGCTGATATATTAATAGCTCGAGTCCTCGATGAGGATTGAGCATGGAAAGCTGGATTGGCACGGCAGACGGCGCTTAAGGCGCAACAACGTCACAGGCCCGGGAAAGATGACTCAGGAGCAAAAAAGGGAAAGTGCCGAAATTGCGGCAAGAAGGGTCATTACGTGAAGGACTGCTGGGCGAAAGGTGGCGGCAAGGAAGGCCAAGCACCGAAATGGTTCAAATCAGGGAACAAAGAAATGGTTAAACAAGTGGAAGAAAAGGACTTTGCATTTGTATCTAAGGAGGTAGCATACAGTGCTATATCTGCATCCGACTGGCTAGCCGATTCAGCGGCAACAACACACATAGCTCAAAGCCAAAACGATTTCCCTAGCTATGCCAAGGAGCTGTCGGAAATTGAAGGAATTTCACCTGGAGCAGTACTACATACACAAGGCCGAGGCACTATATACATGGAATTCAAAGTCGGCACTAAGACCAACACAATCGAGCTACATGACGTCAAGCATGCACCAGATGCGCCAAACAACCTTATCAGTGTAGGGCGTCTAACTGATAAGGGCAACACGGCCACATTTACAGGCACCGGCATCGAATTCAAATCATGGGCCGGAGTTATTTTTGCACAGGGACAGAAGCGCAGGAGGCTATTGTCAGGGTTCACGCGTTTCCTTCCACAAGTTTCTATTTCCTTCCATGAGTTTCCATCACCTTCCGTCAGTTTCCATAACCTTCCGTCACCTTCTGTCACATGTCACATTCTGTCACATGTCACTTTCCGTCACTTTCCGTAACCTTCTACAAGTTTCCATCTCCCCTATTATGTAAGCCTTGCCAGCGCTATAAGACTGTAGCCCGTGTGGTGGCGTTTCCTCAGCTTGAGCTCTGAGGATACCCACTACACAGGCAAGTCCCCATGTATCTATCGTTGGTAGAGTTATAAACTGAGGATACCCACTACACAGTTGGTCATTGTCCTAGTATCGGCTCTTATCTCCTTGAGTATCTTTGGTTGTGGCTTCGTCATTAGTGTTGCCCTCACAGAAGATCAAGCTCATAGGACGACCCCACACACTTTTCTTAACCAGCCTTCATCTCAGCCTATGGCAGACCAACTCCCAGACGCATACTGGGATGCCCTGGGTGACCATGGGCCATTTCTTCGAGGCCTCCTTTCCAGCCAAGCACAGCAGTTGCAGCAACTTCAACTGCAGAATCAGGAACTGCACAATCAGATTGCTAACGTTCACGACCACTTAGCCAATGCTGCCACCAATGCTGCTGTTGCTGCTGCTCAAGCCCTTGCGCCCTCAGTACCTCACAGTGTCCCTCCATCTACTCGCTCTATCAAAGCAGCAGAACCGGAGAAGTTCAATGGAGACCGTGCAGAGACTGAAGGGTTTATCAGGTCTATCAAGTTGTCCATCGCTGTCCAGCCAGCATCCTTCCCAGATGAACGCACAAAGATCCTATACGCTCTTTCCTTCATGAGGGGAGGCTCTGGGGAGATATGGGCACACAACGAGACACAGGCTGTCATTGATGGCACCTCCTCTATATCCACTCTGGAGGGGTTTATTAAACGTGTGGAGGAGGCCTTTGGTGACCCAGATCGTGCCAGAACGGCTCGCACTAAGCTGCATGACCTTAGGATGGCGTCAGGAATGTCGGCAGATGAATACACGGCTCAATTTGAGATCCTGGCAGGCAGGATAGGCTTTAATGATGAGGCACTCGAGGATGCCTATGCTCGTGGCCTTCCAGCAGGTATCCTTGACAAGATCCACGCCCAGCCCTTTCTTCCATCCAACCTCAAAGCCTGGAAGGAAGCAGCCTGTCAGATTGACCGCAATCATTGCCGTCTGTTAGAGGTCAGGAAGGCACAGACACCTCATGTCCCTAATCGCCCTCCTCCTGCCCAACCACTCCACACTCCTGCTATGGCTCCTGTTGCCACAGCATCACCCAGTAACGCGACACCTATGGACATTGACTCATCCCGCCGCCGCACCGAAACACGAACCTGCTACAACTGTAAGAGACCTGGTCACATTTCACCAGACTGTCCTGAACCTCCCAAGCCACGAATCCGTGCAAACCTCACAGAGGCAGACATTGCAGCAATTGTCTCTAAATCTGTAGCAGCGGCGATAGAGGAACGCAAAGAGAAGGTGGAAGCCCCTGTCCAAGAGGAAGGAAAGGGTTTTTAGGCCAGTCAGCGGTGAAAGACATGCCCCGCTCGACGAATTGGTTTTCAGTTCTCGAAACATGTACAATAGGGATCACAGGCGATATGATGCATCCTTCTCCTATCCCTGATCGAACTGAAACCAAACCAGCCATGCCGAAAACCCAACCCATCGCTCCAGTTGCTAATGCAAACCTTCCAGTCCCTCTATATGTCCGTACTGCTGACCTCCGCCGATGCACCAAAGTACCTCTCAAGGTCCACTCCGTTGACACAGGGCATCCACTTGCAATTGACTCCCTCCTTGACAGTGGTGCTACAGGGATGTTCATCGATGTGGAGTTTGTGAGGGAACACAGGCTTCGGACCCGCCCCCTACCCCGTGCCATCCCCGTCTACAATATTGATGGTACCCCAAATGAGGCTGGCTCAATCAAGGAAGAAGTTGACCTCATTTGCACCTTTGGGGATCATACGGAACGTGCCACATTCTCTGTCACGAGCCTTGGACGACTTGCCATCATTCTTGGTCACACATGGCTTGTTGAACACAACCCAGAAGTTGACTGGCGTATAGGAGATGTGAAGATGACATGCTGTCCCAAGTCATGTGGGGGCAGACCTGTTGTCAGAGGGCCCACAGTCGAAACTGTTCTAGAAGAGAGTGTAAATCAAGAGGAGGTTCCCATACAGCACACCCACTCCCTACTTGAGGAAGGAGACAGGACCTTTGTCATCTTTGTGAATGAGAGTCCTGAAATGATTGGCGCAGGCCGGACTGTCTCCCAACAGCTTGCTGAACGGGCCAGCAAGTCTGCACCAGTCAGATCCTTCGAGGACCTTGTCCCTAAACCATGCCAGGAGTTCAAGGATGTGTTTTCTAAGGAGTCATTTGACCAACTGCCTCCTCGAAAGCCCTGGGACCATGCAATTGAGCTCACTCCAGGTGCACAACCCTTCAGCACAAAGGTTTACCCAATGTCACCGGTTGAGCAAAGGGAACTGGATAACTTCCTTGAGGAGAACCTGAAGAGCCATCGTATCCGTCCCTCCAAGTCACCTATGGCATCTCCAGTCTTCTTTGTGAAGAAAAAGGACAGCAGTCTTAGATTTGTGCAAGACTACCGAAAGCTCAATGATATAACAATCAAGAATGCCTATCCTTTGCCCCTTGTTCCAGACATCATGAATAAGATTGCTGCTGGAAGGGCTAAATACTTCACAAAGCTTGACATTCGCTGGGGATATAATAATGTACGCATAAAAGAGGGAGATGAGTGGAAGGCAGCCTTTCGGACAAATAGGGGCCTGTATGAACCTCTAGTCATGTTCTTTGGACTCACGAACAGCCCAGCAACCTTCCAGACGATGATGAATGACATCTTCAAGAGTCTCATCGATGAAGGGGTTGTGGTGGTGTTCATGGACGACATTCTCATCTTCACAGAGTCACTTGAAGAACATCGTAGGATTGTACGACGTGTCCTTGAAATCCTCCGGGCCAACAACCTGTACCTCAAACCTGAAAAATGCCTATTTGAGCAACTAGAGGTGGAGTATCTCGGCCTCATCCTCTCTCAAGGACAGGTTGCCATGGACCCAGTCAAGGTTGCAGGGGTGCGGGACTGGCCAATACCACGTAACGTCACTGAAGTCAAATCATTCCTTGGTTTCATCAACTTCTACCGTAGATTTGTGGAAGACTTCTCACACATTGCAAAGCCCCTCAACCAGTTGACAAAACAGGATGCCCAATGGTCTTGGGATCCAAATGGCCCAGAGCAAGCGTCCTTTGACAAGCTCAAACTCCTCATCACCTCAACACCGATCCTTGTCCTCCCTGATCAAGACAAACATTTCCGTCTTGAAACAGATGCCTCAGCCTATGCCACAGGAGCAGTACTGTCCCAGCTATGTGATGATGGCAAATGGCGGCCTGTGGGGTTTGTCTCCAAAAGCCTCAATGATGCTGAACGCAACTATGCCATCCATGACAAGGAGCTTCTTTCTGTGATTCGGGGATTAGAGGAATGGCGCCACATCTTAGAGGGAACGAAGCACAAGATTGAGATTCTCAATGACCATCAGAATCTCACCTACTTCCGCACTGCACAAAACCTGAACTGTCGTCAAGCACGCTGGTCACTCTACCTCTCTCGCTTTGATTTTGAGCTGATCCATCGTCCTGGTCGTCATTCAGCCAAGCCTGATGCACTCTCACGACGCGTGGATCATAAGCGGGGGGAGGAAGACAACCAAAATCAAGTCTTACTTACCCCTGACTTGTTCCACATCAAGGCGAATCCCCCAGAGGCTGGTGCGCAGTTAGTCCCAGGTGAAGGTGATGCTTTCCTCAATCGAGTAAGGAACTGTGTAGACCGGGATGAAAAGGTTGTCAAGGCTCTCAAAGAACTGGGCTCCTCTGGAAATTTACGAGGAGAAGAGTGGTCTGAACAGGATGGGCTTGTCCTCTATCACAACAAAGTGTACGTGCCGCTTGATGCAAAACTACGACATGACATAGTGAAAGCTCACCACGACATGCCTCTCACCGGTCACCCTGGTTGTTGGAGAACCACTGAACTAGTTGCTCGGAGCTACTGGTGGCCTGGGATGGGACGTTACATTGCAAAATACGTGAAGGCCTGTGACCTGTGCACCCAGACAAAAACCTTCCCTGCTTCTCCCATTGGCAAGCTTCTACCAAACCGTATCCCAGACCGTAGATGGCAGGTTATGTCTGTTGACTTGATTGTAGAACTGCATACCAGTCATGGCTATGATGCTCTCCTTGTTGTTGTCGATTGCCTCTCAAAGCGTGCACATGTCATTCCCACCACTTCAGATGTAACTTCAGTGGGAGTTGCCCGACTCTTCCGTGATCATGTTTGGAAACTTCATGGGCTCCCTGAAGAAATCATCAGTGATCGAGGCACACAGTTCATCTCCCAGTTCATGCGTGAACTGAACAAACTTCTTGGTGTCAAAGTCGCTGCCTCTACTGCTTATCACCCCCAAACTGATGGACAGACTGAAAGGGTTAATCAGGAGATTGAGCAATACCTTCGACTATTCATCAACCAGCGTCAGGATGATTGGTTCGAATGGATATCCTTGGCCGAGTTTGCCTATAACAACCGAATCCATGCCTCAACCCAGACTACACCCTTCATGTTGGACAGTGGCCAACATCCAAGGCTGGGACTGGAACCAGTCCGGGAAACTCGACTCGAGGCCCTGGATGAGTTCACAACGCGGATGGAAGCGGCCACGAGAGAAGCTCGTTCAGCCCTGTCCAAGGCAGCAGAGGACATGGCACGCTTCTATGACATGCACCATAAAGCAGCCCCAGTTTATAAGCTTGGTGACAAGGTCTGGCTCAATGCACAAAACATCACAACCACTCGCCCAATGAAGAAGCTAGACCACAAGTGGCTAGGTCCCTACACGGTTAATAAGGTGGTCTCACGAAATGCCTATGGTCTAAATCTTCCTGCATCCTTTGGTCGCACACATCCAGTGTTCTCTGTCGTCCTGCTTCGGCCATATGAAGATGACCCAATTCTTGAACATCATGCCCCTCCACCACCCCCCCCCTGTCATACGGGATGGAGCCGAAGAATATGAAGTTGAAAGGATTCTAGACAGCAGGATGTTCCGTGGAAGGTTGGAGTATCTCGTGCGCTGGAAGGGCTATGGAGCTGCCGACGATCTCTGGCTACCAGCGAAAGATGTCTCTGGGGCAAAGCGACTCATTAAGGAATTTCACCGGCAGAACCCAGAGGCACCTCAGCGTATCTCAGCAGCCACATACATGTCCCTCCCTTTCCAGAGATTTCAGAACTTCACAGAACTTTCCAGGCAAACTCTCTTCGACTGGACAGCAGGCAGGGCTTCTACTCATAATGTCAAGGGTCCAGGACCCCAAAGATAAGCGATATCGGCCTCCGCCTAACCAATTCATTCCGATAAGCTATATATCCCCTCTCCACCTGTGACCGCTCGCTTCCACTGCATCGACCCCACCACATCCATCAACCATGTCCTCGCCCGCCATTGAGCTTGTTGCCCTCCCCAGCTTCACCCAAAACCTCTCCGACCTGCCAAACATGTCATGTGTCGATCCCACCCTTCTGCACTTCTCCGGATTCTTGTCATCCAGAGCAGCCAGTGAAGCCAAGCTACAAAGGATGCTTGACTGCCGTGATCTCGACGTCGCATGGTCTTCAAAGTGGTCCGTCAGCTCTGAGGACCTCACACCAGCGAAGAGTCAGGCGCCCACTCGCCCTGCACTCGCATTCCTCAGACCCCGACACAGACGAGAGAACACGTACTACATCGGCGACCCTGTCTTCCTCAACAATGGAACCCCCCCGTGTGGAACCCCCTACACTTTCGAAGGCTGGGTGGGGCGACGTTTCTGTAACATGGCAGGAGAGCGAATACGTCGAGCAAGGTTCCGAGGGCCGCACTTGCCCATGGACCCCAATCCCCCTGAGCTCATCATTGACCTGCGTTACCAGGAAGGGAAGGGTCAGGAGAGATGGTGGTCCCGCCTGTGGCATACTTGGAAACGATGCCTCGGTGGATGTTGGGGGCTAGGTGGCAGCTGTGCTTGTCGGGACGACAAGCATTGAGAGGGGGGTGATGTCAGGGTTCACGCGTTTCCTTCCACAAGTTTCTATTTCCTTCCATGAGTTTCCATCACCTTCCGTCAGTTTCCATAACCTTCCGTCACCTTCTGTCACATGTCACATTCTGTCACATGTCACTTTCCGTCACTTTCCGTAACCTTCTACAAGTTTCCATCTCCCCTATTATGTAAGCCTTGCCAGCGCTATAAGACTGTAGCCCGTGTGGTGGCGTTTCCTCAGCTTGATCTCTGAGGATACCCACTACACAGGCAAGTCCCCATGTATCTATCGTTGGTAGAGTTATAAACTGAGGATACCCACTACACAGTTGGTCATTGTCCTAGTATCGGCTCTTATCTCCTTGAGTATCTTTGGTTGTGGCTTCGTCATTAGTGTTGCCCTCACAGCTATTCTGTATGAAGGCATGGGTCACTCGATCAACCGAGGCACGAGTTTGCCGCAGCGGCAAAAGGGACGGTCATGGGACAAATGGCACAGGATACTCAGGCACGTCAACATAAACTTTATAAAATGTTGAAATCTAATGACCTAGTTACTGGCCTCGAGATCAACGAGTCAAAAGAGCCGAGTCAATGCAAAGCTTGCATACAAGGCAAACGGCATGTGTAGCTGTTCCCCAAAAGAGCCGAGGACACTGTTGATCAGGTCGGTGACCTAACAGTATCCGATGTATGGGGGCCTGCCCAGACCGAGGGACCGTCGCATGAAAAATACTTTTATTCTTTCACAGACATCAAATCAAGGTACACTGTAATCTATTTCGGGAGCGCCAAAGATGAAGCGCTCAGGCACTTCGAAACATACAAAGCGTTTCTCGAGACCCAAACAGGTCAGAAACTGATGAGGTTTCGCTCGGACAACGGCGGGGAATATGTCAATAAAAATTTCAAAGAATTTTGTGCAAAACATGGCATTATCATGGAGACCACAGCTCCATACTCCCCAGCCCAGAATGGAATTGCAGAATGACTCAACCGGACCTTACTCGAGCACGCACGGGCAATGATATTCACCAAGAACCTGCCAAAAAATACTCTGGCCCGAGGCCATGGCTTATGCGTGTTATATCAAAAATCGATCACCCACGTGAGTGCTTGGAGATGACACAACACTGTTCCAGGCACTATTCAGCAAGAAGCCGAACATAGCACGTCTCGAGGAATTTGGGACAAACTGCTGGGTCATGGTACCGGATCAACGCCGAGCTAAACTTGACCCAAAGGCAGAAGAACATATATTTGTTGGAGTAGGTGAACATGCAAAAGCCTGGAGGTATTACAATAAAGCCTCAAAGCACGTTCAAATCTCAAGAAATATCACATTCGACGAAAATGACAATAAACTCTATCCTATCCCAGATAACGACGATGACGACACTACTACGGCACCGCTTGAGGGGGAGCACTCACTGCACGAGCATGTGCTGGACCCGATCCCATCTATCCCACAGATGTCATCACCCCAGACGACGCCCACCCCTGATCCACCTGAACAAGCACCAGCTCCACAGATTCGACAGAGCGCGCGTATCACTCAAAGGCCGGATTACCAGAAGCTGAATGATTCAGGACGCACTGAGCAGGTTTACATAATGAGAGAAATCGTTACTGAACCTGAGAATTACAGAGTGGCGGTATCACGTGATGATGCGCTGATCTGGGAGATAGCGATGGAAATTGAAATGGATCAACATAAGACGCTAGGAACATGGGAATTAACAGAACTACCACCCTGACGAGTAGCTATCGGTTGCCGATGGGTATACGCTGTCAAAACGCAACCAGATGGACAATTCGATAAAGCTAAAGCGAGGGTCATGGCTCAAGGATTCACACAGAGGCCAGGGATGGATTACTACGAAATAACTTCACCTGTGGTCAAGTTCGATTCACTACGTGTTCTATTAGCCATTGCAAACACACTCTATTGGGAGGTCGAAATGATGGATGTCAAAGGCGCCTATCTCAATTCAACCATAGATGAGGAGATCTACATGCGTCAGCCCGACGGTTTTGATGATGGATCTGGACACGTTCTAAGAATACACAGAGCGCTCTATGGACTCAAGCAATCGGGACGAGCTTGGCATCAGCGCTTATGCAAATCAGTACTCGATCTCGGCTTTGATCAAAGTACAGCCAATGAATGCATCTACATCAGACAAGATAAGGACTCAATCGAAGTCATATCAGTATACGTGGACGACTTCGGACTATTTGCTGATTCCAAAGGAGGGATGATTGTAAATAACCTGTGTATCTACATGTACAATAGTTATTACATAATCCCAGTGGCCCCCTTAGGGACCCACTGTATAGTTTATGCGTGGGAACCGGCCAGCGGTCCCCATCGCATCTTACTCTTACCTGTCACTACGTAGCATTCAGAATACCACTCATTGGTCAAGTTCTGTAGTGCCCTTGTGATACAAGGTTCTAAGATCGACACCCTTTACACCTTTTTGAACTATCCTGTGGTTGATCGCCACGCGACCAACCGATAGTGCATTCGAAGCAATCTTGAAAAACATCGCTGCGTCAACGACTAAACATCGTTGAGACCCTCCAGTAGACCCTCTACTGTCTGCTGCGAGCATGATGATTCCATGCAGTCGAAGACAGACACGAGCGACGAGCTCGAGGTCCACGCCCCAGGCACAGCCCAGCGACACGACGGCTGACGCTACCCTGGACCAAGAGTCCAGGACGATAGAAGACGGAGAGATCGTAGATCTCACCACCCTCGTTCCCCCAGTAGAAGACGAGGAAAACCCCGACCACGTCTCGTCGAGTGTGGCCAAGGAAGAGACGACGCTGGGCAACGAGCCAGCGCCGCCCCCCCATTCCTCTCTGCCCAGAGACAAAGGAAAGGGCAGAGAGGTCTCGCCGTCGTCAGATGGTAGAGCAACAACATCGAGGCGGGCACAAAGCCACGACTCGAACCGACACTCACGAAGTAGAGCGACGACGATCGTCCCTGAAGGAGGACGACAGCAAAAAAGACGAGCCCCAGACGATGGTAGGACTCAGAATACTTGAGCTCCAGTCGCAAGAGCTCAAGGGCTCATGCCATCGACCACGAGACGGCAGAGACCCTGAACAAACAGGTGCAGGCTGCGCTGCACCGAAGCATGCTGACGCGCCACAAGCACGATCAGCTGGCATCGTAGCTTTACAACGCCACCGCCGCCCTAATGGCAATCGGCAAGGAACTCCACCAGGCAGAGGAGATCAGGCTGCAAGACGCAGCCACGCTGGAGGACGTCCAGAAAGCCCTCCGCCCATGCGGGGAATGCGACGCAACTCGTCCGAGCTCGCGACAGTCCGCAGCCAACGAACGCAGTCACAACGTGGAAGACCCGCGCCGAAAGGAGTGGGACAAGCAGCGAATGCCGCCGCCAGCCGTCCCGGTCGAACAGGATGTAAGGTTCAGGCACGAACCTCAAGAGCAACCGGCTGCCCCAACGGACAGCCGTAAAACGATCCAACAGATCGTTAGGGATCAGATCGCATCAGAGCCTGACTCTGAAATGACAACCGAGAGCTTAGAGCTCGAAGTCGCACACTGGCAGCGTAAAGAAGCCACAGCCAGGCGCCGCCACACGCGGGCACTCGAGCTACTAGCGAAGAACACTGAAGAAACAGTGGCCCACAGCCACACTGCTCAGCTGCCCGATGAGCAGCTCACGTGAGCCGTACAGGACGCGTGGCAGGCACGCGCAGCCTACAACAGCAGGCTGCGGATCCGCAACGTGGGAATGACCGGGGACACCAGGCACAAAACGCCCCCAGAACCGAGAGCACAAAAGGCTCCCGATCCCGAGCCCGATCTGGGCCTGGGGCCCATCAGGGCATATAACAGCCTGCCCCGCGCGACGTCACAGCCGCGCGAACGATCCATGGCCCCAACGGAAGTCCAGGGAATCCCTGACCAGGCTGACGTCTACCAATGGAGCCATACGACAGGATCACACGGATGATCCGCATGGCGTCCGCGGACACAGACCCAGAGAAGTCTGTGCTAGCGAAAGCCAGCGTGAAATTGGCTCACCCCGAGCCACATGCCGGGGGATCTGACCTGAAGAGTTTGAAATCTTCATGGCAGCCATCCTACGATGGCTGAAAATGAATTGCCTCCTAGGACCAACCAGCATAGACATGCAGGTCGGCTACGTGGGCACTCGCCTCACCGGCGAAGCCCAGGAGTGGTTCCTTCAAACGTAGAACGCTTCGATCGCCAGGTCCGCAGCTGGATGCTGGAAACTGTGATGCAGGGCCTTCAAAAAAGGTTCCTGCACACACTGACGTACCATCACGCATCGAATAAGTTCGAGGTGGTCATGCAGGGCATGAAAACCATTCAGGAAATGCTGAACAAGCTCACGAAATACGCGGCACGTATGATACAGCCGCCAGACAATTACACATTCCGGAGACGGTTCATGTCGGCGCTGCGTGAAACACTGCACAGTGAAGTCCTCAAAAAGGGCTATAATGCTGAGAGCAGCTCAATAGAGCAACTCTTCGAGATGGCCCGGATGATCGAGGAGGCATCCCGATACAACATGGGGATGCGCCCTGCAGAAAGCACAGCAGCAATGGCAAGCGCTGCCCAGCTCACAGGGAGAAGCCGTTGACACAAACGGGCCTGACCAGGCCCAGCCTGAGAAGCGGAACAGGACAACGGCTACCGCCCTCACACCCAGCACAAGCTGGACGCCCGCCTGAAGCTAAACAGCCTCAAGTGTCAGGGTCGTCCCCACGACCTGCCCCACCAACGAAAGCATTGGGCCGGCCTAATGATCGGCCCAGCGGCAGCCAAAGCAACACCAGTGCTTTGAATGCGGCCAACCTGGCCACAAGAAGGCAGAGTGCCCCGGCTTAGGTCAGGTATAAGGACAGCAGCCGCGAGGCACGACGGTGAGGCCGAGGATCCGGAGATGGATCTCAGTCAAAATTCTCTTCAACAGATTGCTGAAGAGGGGAGGGTGATCCCCAACCCAACGACACTCCGGACAATGGAGATGCGCCCGCTGAAGAGTGGGACCCGAGCCGTCCCAATACTATGAATGGGACGAAGAGGTGGAAGACATCACCTACAGGTCCAGCGCGATCAGATTCGCGCTGGAAGACGAAACCGCCACGAAGGTCATGGCAGCACGCACGTCGGTCACGCCAGACAAGGCAGCCGAGCCGGTGTATCACCACCGAAGCAAACACAGGACGCGGCCAACGCGCCTGCGCAGTGAGAACTGTACCCTATCGGGGTATGGGAAATAAACGGCTAAAAGCCCACTGCCTGCTAGACAGTGGCAGCGAAGGGGTACTGCTATCCCCCGAATTCACGGAGCTACAGGGATGAAGACATTCTCCCTGGAGCAGCCAATCGCGCTGCAGCTAGCCTGCATAGGCAGCCATTCCACATCAACTATGGAACAACACGACCATCAAATTTGGTCGTGAGACATACGACGAATATTTGACGTAGCGAACTCAATATTATGACACTATCTTAGGGACACCGTTCCTAAGGAGATTCGGCATAACCCTGGACTTCTCGAGCCCAGGGACGATCCCAAGGGGAACGAAGTGATCCCGACGGGCAAGGTCTCATTCGACGACGACGGATGACGAACGAGGACAAGGGGCCATGGGTGAGCAGGATCACCTAGGCACCAAGCCTAACCTGGCTCATTGAAGCCAGGAGGACGAGTCGCGGGACGACTCGTCCTCGAACTCACCCTACAACCGTAGGGAGAGGCGCTCTCACCTAACGGTGAAAGCGATGGGGAAGAGGAAAGCGGTTCCGCGCGCCGCGGGACCTAATAGACGCACACAGCGCCTAATGGCTTCTAAGCCAACCACCACCATCATCCTCACGGATGATGACCTTCCTCGCCTCCGCGAGGAATGGATGGAACGAATCACTGACTTAGTCAGTGGAATTCCATTAGAACTCCCGCCACTACGGGAGATCAACCATGAGATCAACCTCATCGATCCCAACAAGCACATGCGGTATCGACTACCGAAATGCCCCGAACACTTCCGAGAGGAACTGTCGGCTAAGATAGAACGATACACCACTGCAAAGTGGTGGATTCCGGCAGTCACGCAGCAGGCCGTGCCCATGCTGTGTGTGCCGAAGAAGAACGGTACATTGCGAACCGTCTTCGATCTGCGCCAGCAGAACGAAGAACACGGTGAAGGACGTCACACCCTTCCCGGATCAAGATATCATTCGCAGCGACATGGCTCGCTGTCGGTATCGAACAAAACTCGATATGTCAGAAGCATACGAGCAGATCCGGATCCATCCGGATCACGTAGCAAAGACTGCCTTTGCCACGATCCTTGGCACCTTCAGGAGCCAGGTGATACAGATGGGGGACTGTAACGCCCCATCAACATTCCAACGGCTGATGACAGCCATTTTCCGCGACTGCATAGGTCGCTTCGTCCATGTATACATGGACGACATCTTCATATTCTCGCTCTCAATACAAGAGCATGAAGAGCACCTCTACATCGTCTTTGACAGACTGAGGAAGAATCACCTTTTTCTGAGCAAGAAAAAGGTGGACCTCTATTCCATCCGAATGGAGTGTCTCGGCCATATCATCGATGGCCGAGGGGTACATGCCGACGAGGACAAGATGCAACGCATCCGCGAGTGGCGCAGGCCACGGACGTTCAACGACGTCCAGCGTTTCCTCGGGCTGGTACAGTATCTGGCACACTACATGCCAGATGTTAGCGCATATACCACCCCACTATCGGGCTGTGCACGTAATAACCGTCCATTCGAATGGACGCCACTACTAGACAAATGCTGGCAAAGCATTAAGGCGTTGGCCTGTAAGGCCCCGATCCTGCGTCCAGTAGACGCAAGGTGCCCAGAGCCGATCTGGGTGATCACCGACGGGTCAAAAGCCGGCGTCGGTGCGGTCTACGGCCAAGGTCCTGACTGGAAAACCTGTCGACCTGCCGGCTTCTTGTCAAAGAAGTTCAGCGTTGCTCAGCAACACTACCGGACTCACGAGCACAAGACGATCGCGGTGCTCGAGGCTCTCATGAAATGGGAGGACAAACTGCTGGGGCGAAGGTTCACCCTCGTCACAGACCACAAAGGGCTCGAGTACTTCGAGACCCAGAAGAGCCTATCTGACCGCCAGGTCAGATGGTGGGAGTTTCTCTCCCGGTTCAATTTCAACACCGTTCACGTTGACGGTATAGAGAACAAGGTAGCGGACTGCCTGTCGCGCTACTACGAGAACGACACGAGTGATGACAATCACCCGGACCAGTCTTCGTGAACGCGGATGCGCGTTTAGACCCGGACGGTGAGTTATTGCCCACCGACCGGTATATCGAGCTGCGAACAGCGGCGACAAGACGCTCTAAACGCCTCGCTGAGAAGACAGAGGCGAGAGTAACGGAATCCGCCGCATTAAACGAGGGCTCACCAGAGCCCGCGAACGTCGCCGCGTCATGCGACGACGACGATGATGTCAGAGCCATCGCCGCAGGAAATGACGGCGCGCCCCTGCGCCGGGTCATCGAGCAAGGCGTAGACCTGTCTAAGGTCCTACGAGACGCATACCACAGGGACACCATGTTCACAAAGATCATGGCGCACCCGGACGCGCACCCGAGATTCGGGATCCGGGACGGGCTGATCTGGACTAAGAATCAGCTCAAAAGAGACGTCATTGCCGTCCCCCGCTCTGTTCTTCAAGGGGGAAGGAAGCTGATCGAAATTATCATCGATCGGGCACATCAGATAGTCGGCCACTACGGCCATCTGAAGACTTCGAACTACGTTCGAAGAGCATATGGTGGCCGGGCATGAGCCCAGACATAGAAGCGTTCTGCACATCATGCGCGAGTGTCAGATGACGAAAACCGGACCACAAGGCCCAAAGGCCTACTACACAGCCTACCCATTCCAGATAGGCCGTGGCAGTCGATTGGCATCGACTTCATGGGGCCCCTGCCCAAATCCAACGACTGTGACTACCTGATGGTAGTCATCGACCGACTAACGTCGCTCGTACACCTCGTACCAACCACGACGAGCGTGTCAGCCAAGGGAGTAGCCTGGCTGTTTCTGAAGGAGGTCGTTCGACTCCACGGAGTTCCCGACTCCATCGTCTCGGACAGAGACTCGAAGTTCACGTCGATCTTCTGGCGTGAACTACAGCGACTCATGGGGACTAAGCTCCTCATGTCAACTGCCTTCCATCCCCAAACGGATGGAGCCACCGAGCGGGCAAACCGCTCGATCGGCCAGATATTGCGCGCGGTCGTCAGAGACGATCAGAAGGATTGGGCATTGAAATGCCCAATGGTTGAGGTCGCCCTCAACAGCAACGTCAGCGCGACCACAGGGTTCGCACCTTTCGAGCTGAACCACGGCTATATGCCGGGATAGACCTCCCCATAGCCGTGGACACCCCGTTCAAGGGGTAGCCCGGTTCGCACATCAGGCAAAATGGAACCTGATGGCGGCACACGATGCAATCATAGAGCATCGAGTGACGCAAACGTTTCATGCAAATAAGAAACGTATGGCGAGCGACAGGTACGCGGCCAACGACCGCGTCTACCTTCGACACAAAACCTAACTCTCCCGAAAGGAAGAGCCAGAAAACTAGTCCCGCGGTACATCGGACCGTACCGCGTCGTCGAGGCTCACAACGACGCCTCGACGGTGACCCTTGATCTTCCCGACGAGCTGAAAAGCCGTCGCATTTCACCGGTCTTCCATTCAAGCCTCGTACGGCGATACGAGGCTAACAACGACGAATTGTTCCCTCGTCGTGAGGCCAAGTCATTTTATGACTTCGGAGCGAATGACGACGAGGAGTGGCTCGTCGACGAGATTATCGCACATCGATGGATAAACTCGACGGACCTGGAGTTCCAGGTCCGTTGGACCCTAGGCGACGTGACATGGGAACCCATGTCGTCCTGCAAGGACCTTGAAGCCCTAGATAGCTATCTAGAGCTTCGGGGGGTGAGCAAGCCACGTGACCTCCCCAGACGCCGCTAGACGCGTCTGTCACGTGCAGACCACGTGACGCGCCGGCCACGGCGCGGTTAAATTTTCACCTCGGATCTTTCCGAGGGCGCATCGCTTCTTGGAAGCTAACCACCATCATCCCCACGAAGATGATGCCCCCAAAGATGGGATGGACGTTGATCCGTCAACGTCCACAACGCGAGCAATGGCCCCGAGACAGGGGGCCGCAGATATTCTCCATGCTCCAGTAGACCAGGAGCACTGGATGATCGTGGGATGGGAGGACGCCCTCGCCATCGTCCACCCGGACGATTGCGCAACATGCGCGGACTACGCCGCGCACCTAAGGGCCGCGACAGGCACCCGCAAGGTCAAATTGCGGACGAAGACATCGGCGACGCCGTCGATGCAGCCTGGGGATGGCTCCCAAGGGGATCGCGTAGCGCAGAAGAGCCCCTCCGGGACATCCATGACCTTAAAAAAGAGGTCAAGGAGTTGGAAGCACGGTCGAAGACCGCGACGACGCCTCGCAACCGAGCGCGCCAAGATCAAGGAACTGGAGCAACAGCTGAGCGCAGCCCAGCTCCAGGTTACCCTGGCCCACGTTGCCTCAAAAAGGCCGCGACATGACCCGGCCACGGACCCAGTGGCCGGCCATCATCACTTCGCGACGGTGCCTCTGCCGGCGCGCACAACATCGGGACTAGCGTCCCGATTGTCGGCGCCGACCCCACGATGACAACGACGGAAGGGCATAGCGCACCTTCCGACTCTGCGTACGGCGTCCCAGAAGGATGGGAGTCAGACTCGTCCGTCTGGAAGACGTACGACCGGAAAGGGCACAGCGGCTGGCAGAGCAGCCAAAGAAAAAGCGCAAGAAATTGCGCGGCTCCCCCAACACCGTCAATGGGCTAACCATTGCGAGGGAAAGTGCGATTAGCGCTTACCTAGCGGGTCATCGTCGCACACTGTCAACGACCCCGCCCTTCAACGGCGGATAGCACAGGTCGAGGCCCAGTACATCGGGCCTGGCGTGGCCCTGCCTCCACCGGTGGGGACAGTTCACCCTCCCTACCCGGGGGAGGGGACGCTCATCCCACTCGGAGATCCACCGATCTCCGAGACGGGCCTCCTACCATGGCCGGTAGGGAAGGCCCAACAGCGTCGTACTCAATGGTACGACGTCTGCCCGCTCGACGAACCACACTTCGTCGAACTCTTAGCGCAGGCAAAAGAAACGCCACAGCTCGCGCGTAGCGTGAGATGATGGCGTATTTAAACGCATTGAGCGCGAACAACGCGCTCGCAATCCCAAAAGGGATTGTCTCGTGATAGCGGGCGGTACCCCCACGATATCGCGGCCATCCTGAAGGGTTGGATACATAACCCTGAAGGAATCCCATCCGCCATCTGCGACAACGCGGATGGCACCTTCAACCTAGATGACATGGACGTCTGGATGTGGTTGAAGGCCCTTGCGCCCGGGTCAAAGGGGTCGCATCACTGCTCAGGGCGAGGCTACTCGACCTATTCGGCTCGACAGACCAATGGTCGAGCCTCGTCGATGCCAGGGAAGTGCTGACACCTCAGAGCACCACCCTGCGGCTCTCAATCATGGGCCCATTCCCTGTGGAGGGCCGAGCCAGCCCGACATCCCCCTCGCCGAGATTGCGAGATGGTTGGCCCGCTACGCGGGGGTCACTCGCGAGCGAGTGGCACGCATTGAACACTATGTTCAACGCAGCATCACCGGCGCCCGCGAGGGCCAACAAAAGGTCCTCAAGACCAGCCACGTGAGGGCTGCAGTGCCACGACCCCTCACTCATGCTCAGCTCGACCAAGAGCTGGCGTGCTTCCGGCCCCCTCCTCAGACTGAGGACCTGGCCGTTGAGGCCATGCTCCGCAAGGACACTGGCCTCATCACCCAAGCGGATACTGCCATTAGTGGTGAGGCCGACCAGCCTCACCCAATCACCACCAATGACGCGGAGGTGCCCCCGGAGGAGGAACGTGCTCCACCGGCCCCATACGATGACAACATCATCGTATCGGCCACTCTAGAGGACTCCCTTATGGATGACCTCTATGAGTCGTAGTTGACCCCTATAGTTGTCTATAGAGGGGGAGGGTGTAAATAACCTGTGTTTGTACATGTACAATAGTTATTACATAATCCCAGTGGCCCCTTAGGGACCCACTGTATAGTTTATGCATGGGAACCGGCCAGCGGTCCCCATCGCATCTTACTCTTACCTGTCACTACGTAGCATTCAGAATACCACTCATTGGTCAAGTTCTGTAGTGCCCTTGTGATACAAGGTTCTAAGATCGACACCCTTTACAATGATTAAGCTCAAGGGGGAGCTTCATGGAAAATTACCTTTGACAGATTTAGGAGAAATGAAGAAAATCTTGGGAATTAGAGTTTAGAGGAATAGGGATGAGGGAACACTGACTATGTCTCAAGGACATTACATCGACATCATACTTGATCGATTCAACATGGCAACAGCCCATTCCGTATCTACACCTCTACACAAAATGATCAAGCTCACAACGCCTATGGACTCAACAGGTCCAACTGCCGAAGTACCCTATGCTAAAGCAATCGGATCACTAATGTATGCAGCACTCAGCACACAACCCGATTTGGCTTTTACCATACAACATCTGAGCCAATTCACTACTACTTACAGAGCCGAGCACTGGATGGCGATCAAGCATGCGCTCAGGTACCTCAAAGGGTCCTGTGACGAGCATAACCTTCCGACAAGACACTGGTCTTGACCTTGAAATATTCATTGATTCAGACTATGCCAATAGAAACAATGCACTGTCTATTAGTGGCTATGTAGCTATACTAGGAGGGGGAGCCATCGCATGGAGCTCGAAGAAGCAGCGAACGATCGTGTTATCTACTACGGAGGCTGAATAGATGGCACTCACTGAGGGCGCCAAGCAATTGATCTGGCTGAGGCACTTCATTGAGGAGCTAGAAATAGATCAAACTCAGCCCATGTCACTTCGATCAGACAATCTAGGTGCCATCACACTATCGCATGATGCAACATACCATGCACGTACCAAACATATCAACGTCACATATCATTTCATCCATGAGAAAGTGGCCTCTCACGAGGCATCACTTACGTACATACCGACGAAGGAGAACATAGCGGACATATTTACGAAGGGACTAGACTTACACCAACATAGGTATTTATTAGGAAATTAGGATTTTGCAGAAGGGACTTCTCGCTGAGGGGGAGTGTTAGTAATGGGGACAATGATGTTACAATTCCAACTCCATCCATACACCCATTCCTCCTATCCAAAACCCCATGTCATAACCCATGTCACTAATCATCAGTCTACTCCCTCGAATGCACACACATACACCCACACCAGCCGCCCGATCCCCTCCAGCCCACATACGAACTCCTAGACCCATGCGTACCCACATGGCCACACCCCTACACAGAACCGCGGATCAGCAATCGATGCAGCAAGCCGCGGACCCATCCCTGAGCCCGAAACCACCTGATCCATGGAGTGGCACGACAGCTAGTCTGCCGCGCACACATCCCTTCCATTTTCTTTCCATCTGTTCCTTCCACCGCGCCACCCGTTTCTGATCAAACTCCTTCTATCATAACACACATATTATCTGTCCCTCTTTTGGTAGCTAGGATACATACAAACCACAGCATCTGGCATTACAGATCCCCTAGTCCATACCTCACACATGCATCTACTCGCGCCGGTCGCATCCTTTTCGTACTAGATCACTATACACAACAGATAAATAGTCGTCGTGCATATTCTAGAGAGTCAGTCAATCAGTACTCATTTATCTTGGGAGTCATTGAACACCTCACTGCGCATATACTGTGTAACTGCTGTTCGAGATACTCACACATGGTGTATACTCGACCCCTCTATTTTCTACTCGATTCGACTTCCATTCGAAGTCTAAATTATATTGCTACCTAAGCTCATCATCATCAAACTCTTAATCTTTCCACAGATGATACGGCCAAGGCAGAGCCAGCACGCACTTAGCTGGAAGTTCAAGAACACTCTTGACTCTGGGATGCTGGTGCACTGGCATGGCATCAGCACAGCATCAGCTCGAAGGATTAGTAATATAGGAACATCATATTTAGTATATAAGGACAGACAATCTTGTGTAGATCATAGAATAATCAGTTTATTATAACTCCTTCGTTCCACACCGGCCACCTGTCCTCCCCTCACATAACACTAAGTGCCTCCATCCCAGGCTTCATATCTCCCACCGCCCTCTCCCTCTTCCACCCACGCACACAAACCTATAATGATGTTTCCGGGCATCTGCCAGTGGAGGGGACAGTGCGCTGTGTATCTGCCGGGTGTAGATAAGGCCAACAAGGGAGGATGTTCACATTGACAACAATGTACATTCTTCTAGGATATATTAGATATCTTTTAAAATATCAACCCTAACCAAATTCATAGTCCATCATTTTGAACAACTTGTATATTGTGGACATTCTAAATTTTTTTGAATGATCTGATATTTTAAAAATATGGCTGTATGTGCTAAAGCATGGTGTGTATTCAGATGACAGAGCAATTTCAGATAGGATTTGGATGACTATATGTTAAACATATATAGCCAAATTTTTAGATGTATGATGATAGAAGGTAGAGGCAAGTATGGACAATACCTGTACTGTATTATTATATATGGTTGATAGATCTGATTAGAAGGTATGTTTAAAATAATATGCATTTATAGTACAAAGATATATAACTATTGATGTTTAGACAATGGGGTATACACCCTTTCCTGGGGGAGCAGCAGACTGTGAGAAAGAACTTTAGGGCTAGGATTAAGCATGTCTTACAGATGCTGGCAACTGCCTCAATTGTGGTATATTTTATGAAATATAGATTAGCTAAGCTATATATACATATATATGACAGTTATAAACATCCTCCAAGATGAACGAGCACAACATATGGTATTTCCCTTTGAATATAAACAGCCCGTCCATCCTGCATGACATGTTCACTGCCCTCTCCACCATGTCGCCATCCATCCATCCATCCGCCAGCATGACACACAAGCACAGAACCTGGAGACACAACCCCACCCAGCCGATGATACGTCCCGTTGCCCAGTCCCTCGTGTCTCGCAACGTACCGACCGCCACTTGCTGGTCCCTAGACTCCACCCTCCCGCCCCTCACATCCCCCACCGCACTCCCACCCCACGGCCGGCCCTTCCCGCCCCCGCCCCCCAGCCACGAACTCATGAAGCTCTTCACAACTTGTCCCCCAGATGGCGGCTCCTTCCCCCACGACCCACATGCCAACCGCGATGCGGGGCTTCCCCACAGAGGACGTGCGCTGCCTGTGTGAGACGTGTGCCTGGGGCAAGGTCAGAATACTAGGGCGGAGACAGGGTCGGGCGCATGCTCAAAGGTGGGTGCGCCCGTGATAACACCGACGCCCCCAGACGGCGGAGTTCTTCAAGATGGCGCTGGCACGGGAGTTGAACGGCACAGCCGAGCGCGACTGTCATGGCGGTGGGGAGCGCGTGCCCACGATTGGCGCGGCAGGGCCCAGGGATGAGCCCCTGGGCTGGGGCAGGGGTGGGGATGGGCCTGGAGAGCGCAGCCAATGGCAATGCATCCCTGCGTCCCTGACAACGCTGCACTGGGGGCCACGTGCCCCGTGGCAAACATGAGCGCGTGTCACCCCCACGCCACACTGCACCTGCACACACATGCCTTCGCCCCCAACAGCAACGACGGCAGCAGCCGCACCCGCACCCGCAGCATCAGACACCCCCCGCACCTCCAACTCTGCACCCGCAAGCCCTCCCTTACCCGCACATACCACCGCCACGGCACCCTTACCTTGCCCATACCTGGCCCCCTCCCAGACCCCCCAAAATCCCCCCTCACCACGCAGGCAAATACATGAAGCGTGTCTTCGTGAACGCGCCCTGCACGCTCCCCAGGAATGCCCATGAAACTTTACTTTTCTCTAATGTCTGTTTGGTGTAGTGGTTATAAGGTTAGTGTGGCAGGTTCAATTATTGAGGTTTGTAGATTTTGTTTCAATCAACAAACTTTGTGTAAATAGTTCATTGCCTATATTTTTCTCTTTTCTTTCTGTAACTTGCTATTGCAGTTTTAATTTTTGGTATATAAAATTCACAACACACATATACTATTTTGGATGCATGAACGAGGCTTTAGTGTGCCAATCGGGACCTCCCTCGCTACACCTGGGCCATCCCCCAATTTAATCATTTATTTTGGTATTTTTCGTATTACTTGTGTATATGAAAGCTTGAGGCACGTTGGAGTCTGAAGCGTCAGAGTGGGGATATATGATCACCCTTGTCACTGTGTCCCATGATAAAAAAGATTCAATCTCGGCTATTTGCTTATGTAATGCAGTGAAAATCGCCAGACAGAAAATCAAACTTGTGTTTCCTGGACAGTGAATCACATTTTATGAATTTTGAACTGAAAAAATGAAAAAAAAAAAAAAAAAAACATGTAAGAGAAATTTTTACAAGCTTGATTTCAACAAATATCACCATAGAATTGTCGAATAGTGTCTTATGAACAAACATATGGTCTTACTTTTTTGATATTTCAAGCGTCTACAATAGGGAATGTGTCCTGGTAAGATGGCTTAGATGGGCACTTAGAGGGTGTGTGGTCTATACTGCTGCTATCTTAGCATCAATGGACGAGCGGTACATTCTTGTAGCAGAGTAATAACAAATTACAAGCCAAGGCAAATTTGAAGCATCACAACCTACATGACAGATTGTAAAGTGCTGCAATAGATTGGAGAACAGGATGGTTAATGTAAGTTGCTGCATCTTGATTGATGTGAGGTTTGCATTGGAATTGCAGCTATGATGCATTAGCTTGCATGCTATCCTTAAGCTTCTGCTGTTCTCCCAGAGCCTACCAAGCTATTAATCAGTGCCTGATGGAGACTCAAATCACTCACTGGACACAACAGGCTCCACCAGTTCTACATCTCCAGAATATCCAGTTGCCTCAGTGAACTCCTGTAACTCTATCCCAGCTGACCTAGCCTCTTCTGACAGCTGGTGCTCCTGATCAGCAACATCATTTTGCAAGGTCTCAGCACTAAAAGCCTGTGGGTTCCCAAATTCAGCCACTATGGCATTGTGAACACTTTGTCTGGCCACTTGGATGGTGGAGAATAAAAGAGTGGATGATGAGGGGTGATTAAGTTGAGAGTGTCTCTCTCTGAGAGCTAGGTGAAAGCGGCAGATGATAATTGCTGACAAGCTGTATGTGTACTGTTAGTACAATCACATGTCTTTCTCACTGAATATATACCTGTTCTGAAGAGGACACAAGACACCACCAAGGCTTGGCTTTATACAACAAAGGAGCTGAAATTAGCTATTTTTATTATCAAGATCAATGTCTTGCATACCCTCAATACCTGAAAATTCAAAGAAGACAGAGTAAGCTCTCAAAGCCTAACAGGATTATAAGTAACAAGACCTTAGATGTGATAGCATTAGCTACACTAATGGTAAGCACAAATCTGAATATGAATCAGACATATGAAATATAATAGGAATAATATTCCATACCCATATCTGACAAAGCCTTACCTGAGATAAGTTGTATGTCCATATATATATGCAATATGTTGTATGCTCACCTTGGTAAATCACTAGACTAATGAGAGATTTCTTATCCCAAATCTCACCTTTCCGCCAAAGCCTGAGGGTTTGAATTGCGCTCAGAATGGTTACTACCACAACTCCAGTGTCAAAAAGGATTACAGTAACACCACTGATGGTGTCCACTGTCAGAGGTATTTAGAGACAAATCAGGCAAATACAAACACCTAGATCTTACCCCTGAAGAATTTGTTAGTATAAATCTAAGCAGAAAGTCCTAGCCAGTACTGACAAAGTCACTCTATTAACTTGTGAACTATTAATATTGCAGTTGTCCCAAACAGAGAGGTACTATATCCATGAAATGAATTTATGCTGTTTATACAAAGTCTACACAGGGACATACCACTTGAGTGATAATAGTACCAAGCATAAGCAGCCCAAGAACACACAAAACTCTTTGATTCTGAAGGGAAATAGCATAGGTGCGAGCTAGCAGTAGGCCTAGACAAGTAAATTGTGTTCATCTTTCTACTTGAGAAATATATGGGTATGATCCCTCACCCTCTATTCCAATGAGAGAAAGAACAGTGCAAGTCTTCAAAAGGTCCAAGATAGCATTACATTTCCTGCAAATATATTACTCCCTAGGTTGCTTTGGCATGAGGAATGGAAGTCATACTAGGTGCTCATTCAAATCAGTAGGGTTGTTACACATGAGAACCATAGATGTAATGCACCTCAGCGGAAATGTTAGAAAAGTTAAGATATATGTCAACAAGAAGCGCAGCCAAGGGCATGTAACGAGCAAGTAAATAGAGAATGGTGCCGAGCCTGACGGTCTTGCACCAAATGTAGCTGATCTCGGATGGCAGTGTGAGAAGCGTGTCGAAGAAGAGTAGTGCTGTGTAACAAGGTATGGAACTCGTGGAATTAGACGTGACATGTACACATACCAAGCGCTGCGAAGAAGGCAGAGTTGATCGTAAAGCTAGTTCAGGTAAGTTGTTTTGCATCGCACTCAATGTAGTAAGTACGGACCTGTCTGATAGTACCTGGATAACAGCCGAGGCGTCCGCCTGAGACATGATATAAGAAAGAAGAACTGGGATGCAGACGAAGGACTAAGTTTTCCGTAGCGATGTGGGTTGGAGTAGCAGATCGCGAAGGTGTATATATAAGATTCTGGCCATGGGTGCTGCCAGGTCAACAGATATTCGCAGCATCCTATATCAGTGCCAAAGCATGGCACACAATTTCCAAGGGCGTAGTCTGATGAACGAACATTCTATGTAAAAGAATTAACGTTACCAAGACAACGTCGAGGCATGATGGTATCAGATGGGCACGGGCGAGTAATTGACGCTCGGGCTCTTGCCAGGAATTGGTCATTACACCCGATTTGCCTGGGCGGAATGGAACCCAAGGTCCATGTAGGCACACTGGGTACTCATTGACGAGTCACAGTGCACTGTCAGCGCGACACCACATGAAAACCAACTGTGACACAGCTCACTGATTTGTATCAGGATGTCGTAACTGCGGCGTGTTACTTATCAAGGTGAGAACCCGAGGAAACGAGATTATATGAGAGATCTAGGCTCTCCAGCTCAATGCCCAGAGTTGGCACGTGGCTGTAATTCTATAGCCTGCTGGATAATCTCAACAGAAATATCAGCTCGTGTCAATGTTGCTGGATACGGGTACACGAGACATTTCTCATTTGGCTGCATGTCCTGTACGACGTGAAAAGAGGTCGTATGAAACTTAAACATGGAACACAACGACATGGCAACCGCGATATTGTGCATTCGATGTGTCGGATGTGACAGTGATGTAGAGCTGCGACCGGTGGCCGAGGAAAGCCCAGGAAGCTACTGAGGGGATCTGCGACGTGGTTGCAGTTTTGTTTCGTATGATATCATCAGAATGGCAACAGTGCGACCTAGCGAGAATAAATGGTATTGGACGCATGGCATATTTTTGCAGCCGTGCGTGACATTGCATTCCCTAAGTTTGTTGAAACATGGAAGCACACAAGTGACGCACGTAGAATGTTGGCCATGACCCCTGATTTCCTGTCGCGGGGCATGCACGATGCCGACGAGGAGGGCCATCATGATTCCCGGTCGCCTTACAGTACAAGTCACAGATGTACATGAACGGGGCATAGCTTGTTGTTTTCTTTGGCTAGTGGTAACAAAGCGATTCGACCAAGCACAGGTGGAGTGGAAGGCGGAAGTTTGTTGTATCAGCGCAGCCAAACCTCATTTTGCGTTCTACGTCTTGCTCTCGAATCCATCACCGCGCATTCACCTCGTCAGCTATTCAATATCGTGACGGCACCCACCCCCATATCGTATTATGCCCGGAGTTCCGTAGTCAACACGAAAAACCACTAGACTTCCAAGACAGCCTTCGAGACTGTGGGCGGGGCGTGAGTCGTGTTGAGTGGCGGTTGCAGCGCACTACGACTTGAATTGCACAAAAACTGGTGAGTAGAAGCCCTTGTCCCGCTAGACAAGGGAAAGTCACGCTTGATTAGAAGCCGGCTGGAAGCCGGTCCTGACCTGGTATTGGTTCGGCTTTTGGATACAGCTCGGCACAGCGTATTATGTAATGCAGAGCTCGGCTAAAAGCTAAAACCGAACCTCGGCAACAGCGGTGAAAGGAGTACAAGGCCCTGCACATTTAGCACGTGCCTTTTCAGAGACGTAAAGCCTTGAAAACAGATGGGACAGGGTTCCTTTTCCTCAATCTTCTTTGCCCTTCTTCTGACGGTCGGAGGATGGTCAGAGTCATCTGGCTCGCAAAAGGGAACGACCGCTGTGGTGCTATTCGTGCCACTCAACGTCAGAACCTGATCACAACTTTATAGGTGATCCTACGTACTAGAGGGATGCACAGGCGCTCCTGGCATCTAGCCGCGAAGACGAGGCGACGGCTGAGACCCCAGCTCCTAGGGACATCTGTAGATCAAGGAAGCTAGGAACGATCAGGATGCCGGTGGTTAGAGTTTGTGAGAGCATCTCACTCTTGGGGGGATATCGCGGGACGCCCTCCTACCCTCAGAGTGGGGAGGGGTGCATGCCACTGCGGAACGTTAAAAGAGGAACACGGTTGAGTGCCGTATGGGCTGGTATCCCTGAACAAGAACGGGTCAACGAGAGGACACACTGGCATCTCATTAACAGTAATGGGACGACCATCTGGGAGGCTGCAAGACCCTGAGGGACGGTTGCATGCACTGCGGAACATTGAAGGAGGAACACGGTTGAGTGCCGCATGACCTGGTACGCCTGACCAAGACCGGGTCAACGAGAGGACACACTGGTACCTCATTAACGGTAATACGCACGGGACGGCCATCTGGGAGGCTGCAGGACCGTGAGTGGGTGCATGCCACTGCGGAACGTTGAAGGAAGAATGCGGTGGAGTGACGTATGATATGGTATGCCTGACCAAGAACGGATCAACGAGAGGACACACCGGCACCTCATTATCAGTAATACGCACGGGACGGCCATCTGGGAGGCTGCAGGACCGTCATCGAGTGACATGTCGAATTCTACTAATAGTGGTGAATGATACCTAAGTATATTCATCGCTCCATTCGAAATGATTGTCACAGGTACCATCTGCAGAAGATGTAACCGATTCACTTCCCTGGGATATCACGATAACTTCTGCTAGTACTGTATTCTAGTAGTACAGCGGCTGGCGTCAGTGCCGCCTGCCTAGTTTCCTGGATTAAAAAGTCATATATACGCAACGATTATCGAGTAATCACTCAACTTCCGTAAGACGTCCATTAATGTTCTAGCTGAGCTACACACAAGCAACAGCGGTCATCCTATTATAAGGGTCTGTCCCGTTCAAAAAGCCAAGAGTATCGTTCCGCGGAACAATGTGTATCCACCCGAAGTACGCCTTTAACAACTTGGTCAAACTCCCAACATGAGTACTTCCCAAGTCGTCATGCCACATTTCAGGCGACGTTGGGGCTAATGACGTGGTTGCAACCTGTCGTCTATCCGCCTCGTGCCCCCGTAATCTTCCTGGGAGACCAAATCATGTCTCGATACCGTACTTCGTCTCGCGACGCCTCCTTCATATTCTCCAAGGCCTGTGAAAAAGACCTCCGACACGAAACTTGATGCCCATTGATGCCCAGCATTCTCCCAAGTCTGCAGAACAATTCAACACGACGCCTACTCACGAGGGACAAGACTCACAGTGAATTACAGTGCAATTTTTCCAAGGATGATCATTAGCGCAACGATGATCAAACCCAGCACCATCAACGAACTGCCACTCATGACAACAAGCTCACCTTTGCTGAACGATTCTATATCCTCCGAGCCACGTGTTTTTTTACCACCTACAGCTCCTATTTCATATTCCTCTTCGTTTCCAACGACAATATGCTTTGACTGAAAGGAGAGTCGTGATGGGGCGAGAGATGCCTTGGCTTGCCCGCTGCTCTGAGGAAAATAATTGAGGGGACCGGGTGTACTCGCTGACGCTGGAGTTTGAGGCTGGAACTGGTTATGGCCATGGGGATAGTCTACTCCGTCTAACCCGAGGCTGTTGTAGCTGAAGGCAAGTAACGACGACTCAGATGGACTGGACGGAGGTGAAGCCATGGATTGAACTTTCACGCTCCGACTCTACCTCTACGCTGCTTCCACAATATTTTCTTACATACCCAGTGTCGGTGCTCCGAAAGGCTTTCACGGCGCTCCTTGCGTCACCCGGGAATTGTGTGCCCCATTTGAGTTTAGGAACCCATCATCGCCGAAAGAAGTTTATCTCGATCCACTGTCCAGGAATTGCCCACCGGCGCTTGCATCCTCGAAGCTTCTCCGTTCTATAATTATCACGGTATGGGACTACTACTTAGCATGTATTCATCGAATTGAAAGACGAGGTTAGTGCAGTAAATTAGATAGCAGTTGAAAGCGGGTGTCATATTTCCACACTACTGTTGCCCAACCCCTTCCCCTCCCCTCCCTCCCCGATGCGTTGACCCGCACCTACATTCTCTCCGATTTCGTCTGCTGTACACCGTCCCTCCTTCTCGTCCCCCCTGCTGTCATTTCCCCTGCTCCTTACCCCTCCGCCCCCGCCCCCGCCCCCGCCCCCCAACACCGTACAGCACAGCCCCCCACTTCCACACCCACGCATCACTGCCGCGCCTCCATGCCCCCGCTTTTACTCGCCCTTCCCACCCAGGAGCCACCCGCCCATCTACTGTAGGAGGTAAACGCGTAAGCCAGGGGCAAACCGCGTCACCCCGTGTCACCCCATTGTGACACAATATGCGCAGTCTCATTGTTCCAGTTGTTTATTGTCCTACGTGCTCATTGTAGTTTACATTCCATTGTTCTTCTACACTATAAAGTAGGTAGCTAGAACCCCCAACTTTCCTCAGTACTTTGCACTCGAGCAAATACTGAGGTAAGACATTCGAAATGTCTCTTTTATTCATCTTACTTAATACGCTTGTACAGATTCGCATAGGTAAACTTATATTAGTACTTTGCACTCGAGAAAATACTGAGATTCGCATAGCATATAATAATTCTTACATCTACAACAGCCCCTCCACCGTCCTCCTCCGGCGACACTACGCACCTGCGGAACACGACGGCCTCACCATGACGCGCATCATGCAGCGTTGTCTGCAGCTGAATGCGCGGGAGCGGGCGACGGTGATCCAGTCCAGAAGGATAACTTGCTTCCCCCCCCCCCCCCCGTCCTAGTTACTGTGACGAGAACGACATGGCCGCTGAAGTCTGTATTTTTCCAGTACTGCACGAGACTCGAGATGCGATTGCATCTACGTACAGATAAAGATCTCAGTACAGTTCTCCTTATGTAACACATATGTTTTATACAAGTTGGGAAAAGTTGTAGCTGTCGGCGTGAATGATGTCATCTCCTTTGGAACAACGGTAACAAGCTAGTTGGATCCAGAGTCAAATATGAACGATCCGATACTCGTTCCTATCGAGTTTCGTACACACTTATGTAGCGACCGGATGTCGGCCACCTACCAAACTAAGACAAACAGCACACCACGCCTGACTCGGCAGTTACAACGAGCAGCATGACACACAAACGGACACAGACAACAAGCCCGGACATCGTCGTCTTTGCATCATACATGTTGTCCCGGCCGCCCGTCCTCCCCTCGCGTAACACTAACTGCCTCCCCTCCCAGGCTTCATATCTCCCACCGCCCTCTCCCTCTTCCGCCCACGCACACGATAGCGCAATTTACGGTATTTCCCTTTGGATATAAACAGCCCGTCCAGCCTGAATGCCGCGTTCCCTGCCCTCTCCACCATGTCGCCATCCATCGCCAGCATGACCCACACACACACACAAGCACAGACCCTGGAGACACAACCCCACCCAGCCGATGAGACGTCCCGTTGCCCAGTCCCTCGTGTCTCGCATCGTACCGAACGCCACTCGCTGGTCCCTAGACTCCACCCTACCGCCCCTCACATCCCGCACCGCCCTCCCACCCCACGGCCGGCCCTTCCCGCCCCCGCCCACCGGCCACGAGCCCATGAAGCTCTTCACAACTTGTCCCCCGGACGGCGGCTCCTTCCCCCACGACCCACACCCCGACCGCGACGCGGGGGGCTTCCCCGCAGAGGACACGCGCTGCCCGTGCGAGACGTGTGCCCGGGGCGAGCTCAGAATACTAGGGCGGGGGCGGAGACAGGGTTGGGCGCATGCCCAAAGCGGGTGCGCCCGCGATGACACCGACGCCCCCAGACGGCGGGAATTCTTCAAGACGGCGCCGGCCCGGGAGTTCAATGGCGCAGCCGAGCGCGACTGTCATGTCGGCAGCGTGCCCGCGATTGGCACGGCACGGCCCGGGGACGAGCCCCTGGGCTGAGGGGTGGGGTTGGGGCTGGAGAGCGCGGCCGACGGCGATGCGTCCCTGGAAACGCTGCGCCTCTCACCTGGGGGCCGCGTGCCCTGTGGCGAATATGGGTGCGCGTCGCCCCCCCCCCCGCCACACCGAACCCGCACACACATGCCTTCGCCCCCAACAGTAACGACCGCACCACCCGCACCTGCACATGCAGCATCACACAGCCCCCGCACCTCCAACTCTGCACCCGCAAGCCCTCCCTTACCCGCGCATGCCCGCCACGGCACCCTTACCTTGCCCATACCTGCCCCCCCAAAATCCCCCGCCACCACGCGGGCAAATACATGAAGCGTGTCTTCGTGAACGCGCCCTGCACGGTCCCTGGGAACGGGAACGGACCCGCGCCCAACGCGTACCCCCCATCGCACTCGCACATGCTCCCCCCGCCCCTGCCCACGCCCACGCTCACGCAGCACGCCTACCCGGCCGCGGTGTCCCCGCCTCCCCACTGCCACGAATATCAGCATCCATGATGTGGGTCGGGTACGTCGTGGTCTCCTTCAGTTTAAACTCATTTTACTGTGATGCCAGACTCCACCCAGGCCAAGCACTGCTGATATTCGTGCACATTATAATAGGGTCTTTTATACTTGCGTCTGGCAGGGTGTTCAAGGCAGTCATGGGCTATGACCTTTGCACTATGGGGCCTATCCATGGGTCAAGTCAGCGCCCAGCCCAGGTGTGGGTGGGAGAACCTTCCTCATCATATTTCTCTTTGCATGCTGTGACAGCACTCCACCGGAGGAACAAAGCACGTTTCTCAATGATGGTGCAGCGTGGCCCAGGCACTTTCATATCAGATCAGGGAACCAGCAGTGGGTGTATACTTCTGCCAAACAGAATAGCATATCGGACATCGACACTCGTATCCTGGACCATAGGACAGGCTGCTGCCTGCGATGGACAGTGACCATTATTATTGATGCCATATTTGTGAATGTGCATGTTGGAGTATCAGTTGGCACTGATGCATCGTGAGCTCTGAAGTAATAATAATAAGAATGTGGTGATGGTCATTTACAAATAACATAACAAACATATCCTTCAGACCAGGTTGGGATCCCAGGCAAGTACATGCATGCACACACTCCCCACACAGTTCCTTTCCGTGCACCCAGCTGAGCCCATGAGTGGACTGACTCCTAAGATAGCGGCAGTATAGACTGCGCACCCACTAAGCGCCCATTAGTCATCTTAGGGTTAGGATTTGGGCAGTCAAAATAGCCAGGGGAGAATTTTCAAATTTTGGTAGGACATCCTGGTAGCTATGATATATTACTTTGGGGCCTGATCTAAGTCCATTATTGACTGTGGTAGTACTCTATGCCCATGAAACTTTACTTTTCTCTAATGTCTGTTTGGTGTAGTGGTTATAAGTATTATATACATTGAGGTTAGTGTGGCAGGTTCAATTATTGAGGTTTGTAGATTTTGTTTCAACCAACAAACTTTGTGTAAATAGTTCATTGCCTATATTTTTCTGTTTTCTTTCTGTAACTTGCTGTTGCAGTTTGAATTTTTGGTATATAAAATTCACAACACATATATACTAATTTGGATGCACAAGAGAAGCTTTAGTGTGCCAATCAGGACCTCCCCCACTATGCTTGGGGTGCCCTCCAATTTAATCATTTATTTTGGTATTTTTCATATTACTCATGTATATGAAAGCTTGAGGCAAGTCAGAGTCTGAATTGTCGGAGTGGGGATATATGATCACCTTCATCTCTGTGTCCCACAAAAAAAGAATTCAATCTCCACTATTTGCTCATGTAATGCCGTGAAAATTGCCAGGACAGAAAATCGAACTTGTGTTTCCTGGACAGGGAATCACATTTTATGAATTTTCAAATGAAAAAAAAAAATGAAAAAAAAACAAACATGTAATAGAAATTTTTATAAGCTTGATTTCAACAAAATAGCATCATAGAGTTGTTGAATAGTGTCTTATGAACAAACATATGGTCTTACTTTTTTGATATTTCAAGTGTCTACAATAGGGAATGTGTTCTGGTAAGATGACTTAGATGGGCGCTTACACTGGAGACATGGCAAAATTTCTTGACTTTGGAAATCTACTGGAAATCCTAAGGACATTCCACATTTCTTCACAATTTCCCAGTTCAGGAAATTGGATGAGAATTTAATGTTTTATCAGAGTTTTTTGACTTCAGGAAATCCTTCAAAAATTGTAAGATTATCACCTCAAAATCTTTAAGAAACTCTCAGGAAACATTGAATTTCATCTGTAATGAAACAAAATATTTATTAAACTTTCCTCAGTTTTGGAAATTCTATTAAAATGTTGGTTTCCTGAACATTTGACAGGGAAACTTTGTGGAAATCATTGTTTCTATAGAATTTCCTAACTGGAGAAATTTTACTGAAAATTTCGTTTCATGAAAGAGGAAATTCAATGTTTCCTGAGCATTTCCTGAAGATTTGTAGCTGCTAATTTTGCAATTTCTGCAGGATTTCCAACAGCCAAAAAACTCTGACAAAACCTTCAATTTTCATCCAATTTCCTAAACTGGGAAATTTTGAAGAAATGTGGAATATCCTTAGGATTTCCAGTAGATTTACAAAGTCAGGAAATTTTGCAATGTCTCCAGTGTTAGAGGGTGCATGGTCTATACTGCTGCTATCTTAGCATCAATGGACAAGTGGTACATTCATGGAGCAAAGTAATGACAAATTACAAGCCAAGGCAAATTTGAAGCATCACAACATACATGACAGATTGTAAAGTGATGCACCATGCGGCAGCCACATGCGCGTGTGCGTGTGAGCAGGGGTGTATGGTGGTGGCGAGTGGGGCGGGGCAGGTGTACGCGCAGGCGCGTCTGGTGGTGGCTGCTGCGCCTGCGCACAAGGGTGCACGTGTGTGCGTTGGGGGCAGTGGAGGATGAGGTGGTGGTATGTGGGAGCGGGTGGTGGCGTCGCGTGCTGTGGTGATAGCCGGCGCATGCGGGTGGAGGGCACTGGCAGCGTCCAGGAAGGTCACATGACATGGCCCAGAATACTCCGGCAGGTTCACGAGTCACCTGCACCATTCCAATGGCCAAACCTGGACTTGGCAGGTTTTTAGATGCCAGGTAACCTGGACTTGTGGGATTTGGATCCACAGGTTAAAATCGCAGGTAGAACTGCAAGTCACCTGTAGAAACCTGGACTCGTGGACAGCCCTGTGAATACACAGACCTGGTAACTCTAGAAGAAGCCGCTGAAAGGTTTGAACAAGTGGAACATCTTAGGCTGTACGAGGAGCACAGAAACTCTCTATGCCCCAGGGATGACAATAGATCCACACCGAGGAAACGGGACAACTATCCGCGCCTGGACTCTGGAAGTCACCGAACAAAGGAAGCACGGGTGCAGACTGCACGGAGCCCACAAAACTACAAACCATTTAGCGCTAGAGGAAGGGACAGGGTGACATCACCAAGTCGGAACAAAGGAGGCCCTCGACCAAGGGAAGGTCGCAGGCCCTCAAAGTCATCCCCATGGCTGTCTGAGCAACTAAAGGATGAGCTCAGAGAAAAAGGCCTTTGCTTCCTATGCAGACAGCAGGGACACCTCTCACGGGATTGCCCTGACAAAACAAGTGTTCCCCGCACAAGGGACAGTTGACCTCCAGGGGTACAGGCCACCACAGTGAATGTGGGGCAAAACGTCATAGACCTTGATAAGCTAGCAAAAGAAAACATCAAACTTCAGCTAAATATGATTGGGTGTCCCTCGTCTGCATCCCAGTTCTTCTTTCTTATATCATGTCTCAGGCGGACCCCTTGGCTGTTATCCAGGTACTATCAGACAGGTCCGTACTTACTACATTGAGTGCGATGCAAAACAACTTACCTGAACTAGCTTTGCGATGAGCTATGCCATGTTCGCAGGGCTTGGTATGTGTACATGTCCTGTCTAATTCCACGAGTTCCATAACTTGTTATACAGCACTACTCTTCTTCGACACGCTTCTCACACTGCCATCTGAGATCAGCTACCTTTGGTGCAAGACCATCAGGCTCGGCACCATTCTCTATTTACTTGCTCATTACATGCTCTTGGCTTCATTTCTTGTTGAGATATATCTTAACTTTTCTAACATTTCCGCTGAGGTGCATTACATCTATGGTTCTCATGTGTAACACCCCTACTGATTTGAATGAGCACCTAGTATGACTTCCATTCCTCAAGCAAAAGCAGCCTAGAGAGTAATATATTTGCAGGAAATGTAATGCTATCATGGACCTTTGAAATACTTGCACTGTTCTTGCTCTCGTTGGAATAGAGGGTGAGGGATCATACCCATATATTTCTCAAGTAGAAAGATCAACACAATTACTTATCTAGGCCTACTATTAGCTTGCACCTATGCTATTTCCCTTCAGAATCAATGAGTTTTGTGTGTTCTTGGGCTGCTTATGCTTGGTGGTATTGTCACTCAAGTGGTATGTCCCTGTGTGGACTTTGTATAAATAGCATAATTCATTTCATGGGTATAGTACCTCTCTGTTTGGGACAACTGCAATATCAATAGTTCACAAGTTAATAGAGTGACTTTGTCAGTACTGGCTAGGACTTTCTGCTTAGATTTATACTGACAAATTCTTCAGGGGTAAGATATAGGGGTCTGTATGATCCACGACTGAGCCTGAGTTGAAGAACTGGTAGATCCCAGATCTTTACTGCATGGGAAAAAGCCAGGTAAGTGCAACTTGGAAACTGAAGACGGACTAGAAGAACATGCAAGCAAGGATCGTGTCCAGCCAGGTCGCGCACATTGACCTGTGCGTGAAGAACAAACACGATCAATACATTGCCACCTGCCACCCAAAGTTAGAAAAACAGCCACACACAATATTCTTGACAGCATCCCCACTCCCCCTCGTCTCCATATCCCATATATGTGTCGTCTGTGTGCGCACATCAGCATCAGCGTACATGTCATAGCAGCACCGCACCTTATCCCAGGACCAGACATGATAAGCTGCCTGTCGCCAGAAAATTCAAGCGAATAGATTTCTAGCTGGTGCCCCTCGAACACGGTGTGGATGGGCTTCTTTGTGACGTGCTAGACATGGGAAAGCAGAAGAAAAAGAGGCAAAGTCAGCACCCATCACCGCACCCCGCCCCCTCCCTCGCCCTCACGAACACATCGCGCCACTCATGCATATCTGTTTATCCTCAGCACCCGTCATGAGGAGCTTCCCGCTGGGGCTAAATCATATGCTGCGGATATAAAGGTCCCTGAGCTTCGCACCGCGGCGTCCTCGACCAGCATCTCGAGCGAGGCGACAAAAACCCAAAAATGAATATGAATCTGACTAACACTGCATCAGCCCAACCACACAGAAAGAGAGCAACAAAACTGAGGCACACCCTTGGTTCCGCACCACGTCTTCACACCCGTCTTCGAGTTGTGCGATGGGCGACATGTGCGTGGACTCTGTGGGTTGGTCAGCATGCAGTGTGGGAGGGCGAGGGACGCACCCTTCACTCGGTTGCCCCCCTGTTCTTGCGCTGTCACAAGAACATGGTATCAATTGCCAATGCAGACTACTGATTGTTGAGCTGACTGCCTCTGAGGTAGGGATCAAGAGTCAAGAAGGATGTTATTATAGGAGCCAGAAGCACACCACGAGTGGGGTGTGGTGGTAGGACTGAAAGTGACGGAGTCTTAAACAAAATGAACTTACAAGTACAAGTAGTACTCAGTACTATTAGTACAAGCATCGCTGGTACATAAAAATATTTTCTAAGTTCATTTGGTGAATGTATATAGCTCCCCGGATGCATTCTGGGTTGACCCCACATGGTCGAAGCATGTTTGAGAGCAAGCACTCGACCAATTGGCACTAAAGCTTGTCATCGAGGATGGAGGGTGACCAGAATCCGATATCCTCGAGGTAGGACACATGGTCGATTAGATTTGATGTCACTCCCGGGTATTTGGACATTCACCCTTGCCGGGATCATTGTGGAATCTGATTACTAACTATTACCTTGGTTTATGTAGCCCTGTCTCAAACCATATTGGATCAGGATACGTATTCTGACCACAAACACCAAGCCCTAAAACACAGTGAGTTACAACAAGCAGCATAACACAGACATGGACACGGATAAGGACACCGGCAACCTCATCTTTCATGGTATTACCATGCATTTTACCTGTCCCCTCACACAATGCTACCAGCCATCCCTCACAGGCTTTATATCTCCCACCGCCCTCTCCCACCCACGGCCATGAACTTATAATGATGTTTCTGGTATGCCTTCCAGTGGAGGGGACGGTGGGGTGGGTGTGTCCGGTATTTACCTTTGCATATAAACAGCCTGTCCATCCTGGATGACGTGTTTGCGGCCTTCTACACCACGTCTCGCCACCCATCCATCTGCCAGCATGACCCAGCCCAGACACAAGCACAGACCCTGGAAACACAACCCTACCCAGCCTATGGTATGTCCCGATGGTATCACTGCCCAGTCCCACGTGTCTCGTACCGAACGCCACTCGCTGCTCCCTAGACTCCACCCTCCCACCCCTCACATCCTGCACCGCTCTCCCATCCCACGGCCAGCCCTTCCTGCCCCCGCCCACCAGCCACGAGCTCATGAAGCTCTTCACAACTTGTCCCCCGGATGGTGGTTCCTTCCCCCATGACCCACACGCCAACCGCGACACAGGGGACTTCCCCGCAGAGGACACGCACTGCCTGTGTGAGGTGTGTGCCCGGGGCGAGCTCAGAATACTACAGCAGGAGCAGAGACAGGGTCGGGTGCATGCTCAAAGGCAGGTGCGCCCACGATGACACCGATGCCCCCAGACGGCAGAGTTCTTCAAGACGGTGCCGGCACAGGAGTTCAACGGCGCAGCCAAGCGCAACTGTCATGTCGGTGGGGAGCGCGTGACTGTGATTGGCATGGCACGGCCTGGGGACGTGCCTCTGGGCTGGGGCAGGGTGGGGCTGGAGAGCGCGGCTGACCGCAATGTGTCCCTGACAACACTGCACCTCTCGCCTGGGCGCCGCCTGCCCAGTGGCGAACATGAGCACACGTCACCCTGCCGCCACACCGCACCCGCACACACATGCCTTCGCCCCCAACAGCAACGACGACAGCAGCCCCACCTGCACACGCAGCATCACACACCCCCCGCACCTCCAACTCTGCACCCACAAGCCCTCCCTTACCAATGCATGCCACCACCATGGCACCCTTACCTTGCCCATTCCCGCGCCCATCCCAGACACCCCAAAATCCTCCCCCACCACGTCGGCAAATGCATGAACCGTGTCTTCGTGAACACACCCTGCATGATCCCTGGGAACGGGAACAGACCAGTGCCCAACGTGTACCCCCCATTGCACTCGCACATGCTCCCCCCACCCCTGCCCACCCAGCACGCACATGCCTACCCAGCAGCGGTATCCCACTCCCACAAATATCAGCATCCATGATGTGGGTCAGGCATGTCGTGGTCTCCCTCAGTTTAAACTCATTTTACTGTGATGCCAGACTCCACCCAGGCCCAGCACTGCTGATATTCCTATGCATTATAATAGGGTCTTTTGTACTCACGTCTGGCAGGGTGTTCAAGGCAGTCATGGGCTATGACCTTCACACTATGGGGCCTATCCATGGACTGAGTCAGTGCACAGCCCAGGTGTGGGTGGGAGAGCCTGCCTCATCATACTTCTCTTACTTCTCTGTGCGCGCTGTGACAGTACTCCACCAGAGGAATGAAGCATGTTTCTCAATGATGGGGTAGCATGGCCAGACACTTTCATATCGTATCAGGGAACTGGCAGTGGGTATATACTTCTGTCGAACAGAATAGCATATCAGACACTGACACCCATATCCTGGACCATAGGACAGGCTGCTGCCTGTGATAGATGGCAACCATTATTATTGATGCTATATTTGTGAATGTGCATGTTGGAGTGTTAGTTGGCACTGATGCATCCTGAGCTCTGAAGTAAGCATGCCTGGCGCATAAGAATGTGATGATGGTATATGCCTCATAGCGTTTACAAATAACATAACAAACATATCCTTCAGACCAGGTTGGGATCCCAGGCAAGTATATGCACACACATGCACCCCACACAGTTCCTTGCCATGCGCCCAGCCAAGCCCATGAGTGGACTGACTCCTAGCATCAATGGACAAGCGGTACATTCATGTAGCAAAGTCATAACAAATTACAAGCCAAGGCAAATTTCAAGGCAAATTTGAAGTGTCACAACATACATGGCAGATTGTAAAGTGCTGCAATAGATTGGAGAACAGGATGGTTAATGTAAGTCGCTGCATATTGATTGATGCAGGGTTTGCATTGAAATTGCAGCTATGATGCATTAGCTTGCATGCTATCCTTAAGCTTCTGCTGTTCTCCCAGAGCCTACCAAGCTATTAATCAGTGCCTGATAGAGACTCACATCACTCACTGGACACAACAGGCCCCATCAGTTCTACATCTCCAGAATATCAAGTTGCCTCAGCGAACTCCTCTAACTCTATCCCAGCTGACCTAGCCTCTTCCAACTGCTGGCATTCCAGATCAGCCACATCATTTTGCAAGGTCTTGGCACTAAAAGCCAGTGGGTTCCCAAATTCGGCCACTATGGCATTGTGAACACTTTGTCTGCCTGCTTGGAAGGTGGAGAATGAAAGAGTGGGCAATGTGGGGCTGATATGTTGTGTGTGTCTCTCTGTGAGAGCTAGGTGAAAGCGGCAGATGATAATTATTGACAAGCTGCATGTGCACTGTTAGTACAATCACATGTCTTTCTCACTGAAAATATACCTGTTCTGAAGAGGACTTAAGATGCCATCAAGGCTTGGCTTTATATAACAAAGGAGTTGAAATTAGCCATTTTTATTATCAAGATCAATGTCTTACGTACCCTCAATGCCTGAAATGTAAAAGAAGACAGAGTAAGCTCTCAAAGCTTAACAGGATTATAAGTAACAAGACCTTAGTTGTGATAGCATTAGCTATACTAATGGTAAGCACAAATCTGAATGTGAATCAGACATATGAAATATAATAGGAATAATATTCATGCCCATATCTGACAAAGCCTTATCTGAGATTAGTGATATGTCCATATATATATGCTATATGTTGTATGCTCACCTTGGTAAATCACGAGACTAATGAGAGATTTCTTATCCCAAACCTCACCTTTCTGCCAAAGCCTGAGGGTTTGAATTGAGCTCAGAATGGTTACTATCACAACTCCAGTGTCGAAAAGGATTACAGTAACATTACTGATGGTGACCACTGTCAAAGGTATTCAGAGACAAATCAGGCAAATACAGACCCCTAGATCTTACCCCTGCAGAATTTGTTAGTATAAATCTAAGCAGAAAGTCCTAGCCAGTACTGACAAAGTCACTTTATCAACTTGTGAACTATTGATATTGCAGTTCTCCCAAACAGAGAGGTACTATATCCATGAAATGAATTTATGCTATTTATACAAAGTCTACACAGGGACATACCACTTGAGTGATAATAGTACCAAGCATAAGCAGCCCAAGAACACACAAAACTCTTTGGTTCTGAATGGAAATAGCATAGGTGCGAGCTAGCAGTAGGCCTAGACAATTAAATTGTGTTGATCTTTCTACTTGAGAAATATATGGGTATGATCCCTCACCCTCTATTCCAATAAAAGCAAGAACAGAGCAAGTACCAATGAGGTCAAAGATAGCATTACATTTCCTGCAAATATATTACTCTCTAGGTTGCTTTTGCATGAGGAATGGAAGTCATACTAGATGCTCATTCAAATCAGTAGGGGTGTTACACATGAGAACCATAGAGGTAATGCACCTCAGCGGAAATGTTAGAAAAGCTAACATATATCTCAACGAGAAGCGAAGCCAAGGGCATGTAATGAGCAAGTAAATAGAGAATGGTGCCGAGCCTGATGGTCTTGCACCAAATGTAGCTGATCTCAGATGGCAGTGTGAGAAGCGTGTCGAAGAAGAGTAGTGCTGTATAACAAGGTATGGAACTCGTGGAATTAGACGGGACATGTACGCATACCAAACCCCGCGACGGCGGTATAGCTGCACGCAGAGCTAGTTCAGGTAAGTTGTTTTGCATCGCACTCAATCTAGTAAGTACGGACCTGTCGGATAGTACCTGGATAACAGCCGAGGGGTCCGCCTGAGACATAATATAACAAAGAAAAACTGGGTTGCGGACGAGGGACTAAGTTTTGGGTAGCGATGTGGGCATGGAGTAGGAGATCGCGAAGGTGTATATATAAGATTCTGGCCATGGGTGTTGCCAGGCCAACAGATATTCACACCATCCCTGAAGCATGGCACGATATGCAATACGCATGAGCCTGATAGAAGAACATCATATGTAAAAGAATTAAAGTTAGTAATAGAACAAAGAAGCATCATCGAGCGAGTAATGGAGGCTTGGCTTCTCGTCAGGAGTTGGTTACTACCCTGGATTTGCCTGGTGCATTTAAAACTTGTTGTCCTGTTAGGACACTTGGCACTCTTTGTCGACTCGTTGTGCGGTGTCAGCATACCGACACATGAAAACCAACTGCGACAAAGATCACTGATGTGCTTTAAGATCACACATCTCCAGTGGGTTACCTGGGATGGGAACACGAGGAAGTGAGACGGTATGAGAGATCTACCTCCATCGCCAGAGTTTGCATGTATCTGTACTTCTATAGCAACGGTGGATGGTCTCTGCAGACATACGAGCTCGTGTACATGTTGCTGGATATAGCGAGACGAGAAATTTCTCATTTTGGCGGCATGTCCTGTACGATGTGGGAAAAGGTCGTAGAAAAAGACCATCAGATTTTGATACGGGGAACAACGACATGGGAATTGAGATATTGTGCATGCTGTGACGGCGATGTAGTGCTGTACCTGGTGGCCCAGGAAAGCCCAGGAAGCTACTGAGGTGATCTGCGACATGCCATTTTGCACTTTTGTTCAGTACGATATTATTAGAATGGGGACCGTGCGGCCTAGCGAGCATAAACGATATTGGACGCCTGGCATGTTTTTGCGGTCATTCGATAATTCAGAGTGGAAAAAATTGTAGCTGTCGGCGTGAATCATGTCAGCTCCCTTGGAACACCGATAACAAGCTAACCTGATTGGATCCAGAGTAAAAAATAAACGACATTATCTAGATGTGCAACGCATTCCCATCTAATTATCGACCGGATACTGATAATTCTGAGCGAAGAGAGCTTTCGTGTAACACGCACCAAACAAAGACAAACATGCAAACCAACGCCCGACTCGGTAGTTACGAGCAGCGTGACACAGACACGGACACGGGTAAGGACACCGACAACCTCATCTTGGTATTACCACGCATTTTACCCGTCCCGTCACACGACGCTACCAGCCTTCCCTCACAGGCTTTATATCTCCCACCGCCCTCTCCCGCCCACGGCCATGAACTTACAACGATGTTTCCGGTATGCCTTCCAGTGGAGGGGACGGTGGGGTGGGTGTGTCCGGTATTTCCCTTTGCATAAACAGCATGTCCATCCTGGATGACGCGTTTGCGGCCTTCTTCACCACGTCTCGCCATCCATCCATCTGCTAGCATGACCCAGACCCAGACACAAGCACAGTCCCTGGAAACCCAACCCTACCCAGCCGATGGTATGTCCCGACGGTCCCGCTGCCCAGTCCCGCGTGTCTCGTACCGAACGCCACTCGCTGGTCCCTAGACTCCACCCTCCCGCCCCTCACATCCAGCACCGCCCTCCCACCCCACGGCCGGCCCTTCCCGCCCCCGCCCACCGGCCACGAGCCCATGAAGCTCTTCACAACTTGTCCCCCGGACGGCGGCTCCTTGCCCCACGACCCACACCCCGACCGCGACGCGGGGGGCTTCCCCGCAGAGACGCGCGCTGCCCGTGCGAGACGTGTGCCCGGGGCGAGCTCAGAATACTAGGGGGGGGCGGAGACAGGGTCGCGCGCATGCCCAAAGGCGGGTGCGCCCGCGATGACACCGACGCCCCCAGACGGCGGAGTTCTTCAAGATGGCGCCGGCACGGGAGTTCAACGGCGCAGCCGAGCGCGACTGTCATGTCGGCGGGGAGCGCGTGCCCGCGATTGCCGCGGCAGGGCCCTGGGCTGGGGCTGGGGTGGGGCTGGGGCTGGAGAGCGCGGCCGACGGCGATGCGTCCCTGGCAACACTGCGCCTCTCGCCTGAGGGCCGCGTGCCCGGTGGCGAACATGAGCGCGCGTCGCCCCCGCCGCCACACCGCACCCGCACACACATGCCTTCGCCCCCAACAGCAACGACGGCAGCAGCCGCACCCGCAGCATCACACACACCCCGCACCTCCAACTCTGCACCCGCAAGCCTTACAAATAACATAACAAACATATCCTTCAGACCAGGTTGGGATACCAGGCAAGAACGTGCACGCACATGCACCCTACACAGTTCCTTTTCGTGCACCCAGCCGAGCCCATGAGTGGACTGACTCCTAAAATAGCGGCAGTATAGACTGCGCACCCTCTAAGTGCACATTAGTCATCTTAGGGTTAGGTTTTAGATCGCAAAAAATACCCAGGGGAGAATTTTCAAATTTTGGTAGGACATCCTGGTAGCTATGATATATGACTTTGGGGTCTGATAAGTCAATTATTGACTGTGGTAGTACTCTATGCCCATGAAACTTTACTTTTCTCTAATGTCTGTTCGGTGTAGTGGTTATAAGTATTATGTACATTGAAGTTAGTGTGGCCGGTTCAATTCTTGAGGTTTGTAGATTTTTGTTTCAACCAACAAACTTTGTGTAAATAGTTCATTGCCCATATTTTTCTGTTTTCTTTCTGTAACTTGCTGTTGCAGTTTTAATTTTAGTATATAAAATTCACGACACACATATACTATTTTGGATGCACGAACGAGGCTTTAGTGTGCCAATCGGGACCTCCCTCACTACGCTCAGTGCATCCCCCAATTTAATCATTTATTTTGGTATTTTTCGTATTCCTTGTGTATATGAAAGCTTGAGGTGCATCGGAGTCTGAAGCATTGGAGTGGGGATATATGATCACCCTTGTCACTGTGTCCCACGAAAAAAGAATTGAATCTATGCTATTTGCTTATGTAATGCAGCAAAAATCGCCAGGACAGAAAATCAAACTTGTGTTTCCTGGACAGGGAATCACATTTTATGAATTTTGAAATGAAAAAATGAAAAAAAAAGAAAAAACATATAATGGAAATTTTTATAAGCTTGATTTCAACAAAATAGCAGAATAGAGTTGTTGAATAGTGTCTTATGAACAAATATATGGTCTTACTTTTCTTATATTTCGAGCATCTACAGTTGCGGACAATCAAAGTCCACCAATTTATTATCTCGTGATTGGGAATTTTTTTGGACAAACTGAGTTCAGAATTGGATTCAGCGGGTCAAAATAGGTCAGAAAACACAACTTTTGTATTTTTCCTGTAACTTTTGAGGGTGGCCAAAATTTTTGGACCAAAAATTTGAAAAATATGTATGCTAAACTGGGTTCAGAACAGCATCAATTGACATCATTGCCCTGTTTGAAACCTGCCGATGTTGTTTTTGCTTCCTGACGGCCCATGCGGCAGCATTACCAGTAAGCCCCATTCGGTATGCACTCATAAACCGCCAGGACCGATGGATAAACCGCCGGATCACATCAGTAGGGCATGCATAAAGATATTGCAATGTGATCTCCTTCGCTTCTGCAAAGGTTTGCTTGGGTACCTCCCGATAACGATACTTGACCCATCCCCAGTACTGTAGTTCACCATAGTCAGACTTAATAAAATTACTAGGCAACCTCGAACTTACCATCTCGATTGGATTGAGCTCACAGTGGAACTTGGGCAGGAAGATGCATTCATGCCCGGCTTTCTTGATAAGAGCCTCAAGCATAGACTCTTGATTCATGAAATCATCCTGTTTGCTGAGGAGGCGGCCCATGCAGCAATGAGTATTTTCGAACGGGCATACTGATGCACACTTGGCACGCATCTTACAAACATCAAAACCACGTTCTGTAAGAACACGTTCCAAACCTTTTGGTCTGCCATCTGGAAGTGTCATCTTCTGTAGCTTTCCTCGATGCTCCGCAGCTGGATTGGATTCGGGGATGACTGTGTCATGCTGTCTACGCTGCTTCCCGCCATCTGACTTATTCATGTCCAAAGCTTTGAGTGCGTCTGGACCCAGTGACATGTGAGCCGATGACTGATCGAAATAAAGAGTGCAACACAATTCAGGTGCGCTTTCTCGAACACCTAGATCGCATGTTTCACTTGAGTAAGCAGCTGTTCTGTATCCCACCATGCATCGCCATTGGATCCAGGGTAGATAATTTTCCGAGCTTCATCCACAATGTGTCCTTCTGCATCATGAAGAACAAAATGACCCGTGATTGGGTTGATGAATTCGGAGACATGAATAAGACGGCCTCGGCCTTTCTTTTGTAAGATGGTCTGATTCGGTCCCAACCATGCCCGCGCTTTGTAATCGTTGACTGAGAGGCAGCTTTCATCGTGAAATTGAGGTATGATCTCTTTCTCATCCTCTCTCAACGTTGGTGCCACCTTTCTCAGTTCTGGACCCTCAAATTTTGTCATCCGCTCCTCGAATTTGGCCATGGCTGGAAGGAAGAGCTCGTTACGGTACTTGACAATGTCTTCTCTTCCATGTCCATCCATATATACACCTTTTTTTAGTGTCCTCAAACGCCATCTGAGTCTCAGAAGCCAATGCCATGCAGTTCGCTCACAAAGTGGCCGCTTCAACGAGATTGACAGGGCCGGAAGGATTTCTTTGTTAATTGCATGCTGAAACTTGCAAGGCGTGACTTCGCCTGCTTTCTGTGAGGTGAGACATGCTCGCACTGCAGTTTTGACTCGCTCATCAAGTAGGAGGCTACGTGCCATCTTCGCCCTGCTGCATTTCTCCACAGGCAACTGTTCAAAAACTTGGTAATGACGTGCAAGTGCCCAGACTTTTCGTGCAAAGTGCTCTCCTGTCCCCTCATGCCACTGTTGAGAAACCTCAAGACTTGCTTTGATTTTGCCATATCCTTTGAGCTGGAGGGTTGCGAAGTTCCGGAGAATAAGAAGCTGATTGACCCTTGTGATAGGTAAAATGTTCCTCCCCTCCTTTAAGTCCTTTTTTATCTGCTCACGCAGTTCTTTCCGGCCCTGAATATTGGCTGCACCTCCATGCACACACTCCTCAATATCATCCTCCCAACCAGTCTCCTCCATTTCAGCTTCGTGGAATGCCGGATGTACTCCAGATCCATGCTTTCCTGATGAGCCGGCACTGGCGGGACCTCGATGTCAACGCTTTCTTCCCGAACGGCTGGTGGGATCTCCACCTCGAGACTTTCTTGCCGGATTGTCACTGGCTCAGAACAGGTGACACAATGCTTGGCAGGCAATTTGTGAACGCGAGCTGGTAGAGTGCAGGTTCGCACAGTGGATATGAAAGCATCCAACATCATCTGATTCTGGTTTGCGTTACGGTAACAGCGTTGGGTGCACTTTGATTTACTCATTACATCAGGGCCTTTTGCGTACCCTTTGGGCCGCTCTGTCACAGTCAGCTTGGAATGGTGCATGGTCACCTTTGCAGAGACTCACCCATTCTCATTTTTTTGCTTTTCCTCAACTCATAAGGAACCCAATCTTCATCCAAGGGATCATCACCTTGATTCACTGCCAATGCAATTAAGCTTTCCTGCAGATTTTCGTCCCCCCAATCCCCACACAATGACACTTCTTCAATTTCCATATCTGATTCCATGCCAGCATCATCATCATCAATCCTAAACTTGGTGCTGTCAAAATGCAGCCCTAATTCTCCTTCAGGTATGTCACATATGCTTGGGTTGCTGTTCTCATAGGGATCAACCGGTGTCGGCATGGGCTCTGTGTCATTCATGAGCGGTTCCACATTTGGTAACTGTCGAACATTGGACTGGTTCGCCTGATTTCAAAGTCCAGTAGTGTTTCGGGTATGTTTTGGACGCCGTCCGCGAGCCATTGAAGAGGGTCCCACTTGGTTTTCCTTTTTTTTGGCGCCACAACAGTTAGCATGAACTTAATTTGGCAAATGTAATCATGTTCAGCTCATTGAGAGCTGTCGATTGCGCATTTTTTCATATTTTTCCCGAATTTTTTGCAGGGTGGCCAAATTTTCAGCGTTGTCAGCCCAAAAATTTTTGGAATAAGGAAATTGGCTCGTAGAAGTATGTTCATAAAGGTGTAATATACATGTTTTCGCAGTTTTTGACTATTCTGGATGTTTGTAGCAGTGTGCATAAATGGGGTCTCCAAATTAACTGAGTTTGATTGTCCGCAACTGTACAATAGGGAATGTGTTCTGGGAAGATGGCTTAGATGGGCACTTAGAGGGTGTGCGGTCTATACTGCCGCAATCTTAGCATCAATGGATGAACAATACATTCATGTAGCAAAGTAATAACAAATTATAAGCCAAGGCAAATTTGAAGCATCACAACATACATGACAGATTGTAAAGTGATGCAATAGATAGGAGAACAGGATGGTTAATGTAAGTCGCTGCATCTTGATTGATGTGGGGTTTGCATTGGAATTGCAGCTATGATGCATTAGCTTGCATGCTATCCTTAAGCTTCTGCTGTTCTTCCAGAGCCTACCAAGCTATTAATCACCACCTGATGGAAACTCAAATCACTCACTGGACACAACAGGCTCCACCAGTTCTACATCTCCAGAATATCCAGTTGCCCCAGGGAACTCCTCTAACTCTATCCCAGCTGACCTAGCCTCTTCCAACTGCTGGCTTTCCTGATCAGCCACATCATTTTGCAAGGTCTTGGCACTAAAAGCCTGTGGGTTCCCAAATTCAGCGACTATGGCATTGTGAATACTTTGTCTGGCTGCTTGGAAGGTTGAGAATAAAAGAGTGGATGATGAGGGGCTGTTAAGTTGAGAGTGTCTCTGAGAGCTAGGTGAAAGCGGCAGATGATAATTGCTGACAAGCTGTATGTGCACTGTTAGTACAATCACAGGGCTTTCTCACTGAAAATATACCTGTTGTGAAGAGGGATTAAGATGCTACTAAGGCTTGACTTTATACAACAAAGGAGCAGAAATTAGCCATTTTTATTATCAAGATCAATGTCTTACATACCCTCAATACCTGAAATGTAAAAGAAGACAGAGTAAGCTCTCAAAGCTTAACAGGTTTATAAATCACAAGACCTTAGATGTGATAGTAGCAGCTACAGTAATGGTAAGCACAAATCTGAATATGAATCAGACATATGAAATATAATAGGAATAATATTCCATACCCATATCTAACAAAGCCTTAACTGAGATTAGTGATATGACCATATATATATGCAATGTGTTGTATGCTCACCTTGGTAAATCACTAGACTAATGAGAGATTTCTTATCCCAAATCTCACCTTTCCGCCAAAGCCTGAGGGTTTGAATTGAGCTCAGAATGGTTACTATCACAACTCCAGTGTCAAAAATGATTACAGCAACATTACTGATGGTGTCTGCTGTCAAAGGTATTTAGAGACAAATCAGACAAATACAGACCCCTAGATCTTACCCCTGAAGAATTTGTTAGTATATATCTAAGCAGAAAGTCCTAGCCAGTACTGACAAAGTCAATCTATTGAATTGTGAACTAGTGATATTGCAGTTGTCCAAAACAGACTGGTACTATATCCCATGAAATGAGTTTATGCTATTTATACAACACAGGGACATACCACTGCAGTGATCAAAGCACCAAGAATAAGCAGCCCAAGAACACACAAAACTCTTTGATTCTGAATGGAAATAGCATAGGTGCGAGCTAGCAGTAGGCCTAGACAATTAAATTGTGTTGATCTTTCTACTTGAGAAATATATGGGTATGATCCCTCACCCTCTATTCCAATGAGAGCAAGAATAGTGCAAGTCTCGAAAAGGACAAAGATAGCATTACATTTCCTGCAAATATATTACTCTCTAGGTTGCTTTTGCGTGAGGAATGGAAGTCATACTAGATGCTCATTCAAATCAGTAGGGGTGTTACACATGAGAACCATAGACGTAATGCACCTCAGCGGAAATGTTAGAAAAGTTAAAATAAATCTCAACGAGAAGCGAAGCCAAGGGCATGTAACGAGCAAGTAAATAGAGAATGGTGCCGAGCCTGACAGTCTTGCACCAAATGTAGCTGATCTCAGATGGCAGTGTGAGAAGCGTGTCGAAGAAGAGTAGTGCTGTATAACAAGGTATGGAACTCGTGGAATTAGATGGGACATGTACGCATACCAAGCGCCACGAAGTCGGCATAGCTGATCGCAAAGCTAGTTCAAGTAAGTTGTTTTGCATCGCACTCAATGTAGTAAGTATGGACCTGTCTGATAGTACCTGGATAACAGCCAAGGGGTCCGCCTGAGAAATAATATAGGAAAGAAGGACTGGGCTGCAGACGAGGGACTAAGTTTTGCGTAGCGGTGTGGGGGACGAGTAGCAGATCGCGAAGGTGTATATATAAGATTCTGGCTATGGGTGCTGCCAGGTCAACAGATATTCACAGCATCCTATATCAGTGCCCAAGCATGGCACAATTTACAAGGGCGTAGTCTGATGAACGAACATTCTATGTAAAAGAATCAACGTTACCAACACAACGTTGAGGCATGATGGTATCAGATGGGCACGGGCGAGTAATTGACGCTCGGGCTCCTGCCAGGAGTTGGTCATTACATCCGATTTGCCTGGGCGGAATGGAACCCAAGGTCCATATAAACTTGTCGTGTAGGCACACTGGGTACTCATTGATGAGTCACAGTGCACTGTCAGTATTGGAGTCTGCACTGCGTTAGGCTCAGACATTCAGAGTGGCATGAACGACTATGTATTACCTGCACTGCGTTAGGCTACAGTGCGAGTAAGTAATTGGTAAGATAGGGAAGTACTAACTGAGCTTTCTTACCTCAGACGTTCAGAGTGGCATGAACGACTGAAGAGAGAAGTGGAGATGCGGAATCTGAACTATATGGACTCAGCCTGTGTGGGTCCATATAGACGAACCACATCGAACTCCAACACTCCCCCTCGATGTAGGATCGGTATCAAGGGTTTGAGCGAATGCTGATGAGTTTCAAAAGTCTGTCATGCACTGGTCTGGGCAGAGCTTTCGTGAGGATGTCGGCTATCATCCTGGAGGTCTGTACGTGATAGAATTCAAGTTCTGAGTTGTGTACGCGTTCTCGGACATAGTGGTGTTGAACATCGAAATGCTTTGATCTAGTGTGATAAGAAGGGTCTTTGATGATGGATATCGTACCCATGTTGTCGCTTTGAATACGCGTGGCGTGTTTCTGCTCGTGGCCAAGGAGGTTTAGTAGGTTCCGTAGCCATACGGCCTCCTTTGCAGCGTGGCACGCTGAGGAGTACTCAGCTTCACAGCTGGAAGTAGTTATAGAAGCCTGTTTCTTCGAGCTCCAAGTTATGGCGCCACCTCCTAGGAAGAGCGCGTAGCCCGAGACAGACCTTCTACTGTCAGACTCAGAGGTGTAGTCTGAGTCAGCAGAGCCGGTAAGCATGATGGACGAGCAGATGCCCCCGAGAACGAGGCGGTGAGTGCGAGTGGAGTTGAGGTATGTGAGGACATGTTTCGCAGCTGCCCAGTGGGGCTGCCCAGGGTTGATCGAGAATTGTGACAGGTGATTTACTGAGAACGTGATATCAGGTCGCGTGCACATGGAAGCATACATCATTGACCCTATGGCGGCGCGGTAAGGAACGCGGGACATGATAGCAATCTCCTCTGGACTAGTAGGTGATTGATCGGATGAGAGGGCTTTCGCATGCACGGTTAGTGGGGTCCAGACAGGGTAGGCGGTGTCAAGGTTGAAGCGCTGGACGATGCGTTCAATGTAGGCCGTCTGGCTCAGCGAAATGGTTCTCGTGGTTCGGTTGCGCACGATCTCGAGCCCTAGCATCCAGCGTATATCGCCTAGGTCGGTGATGTCAATTTCAGCTCGTAGATCGTGAACGATCGAGTCCATTTCCACAACAGTGCTGGCAGTTGCAGCCATATCATCCATGTGGATCACGAGGATGGATTTTCCGAGCTTAGTGGAGCGGCTGTAGACGCAATGGTCCACGGAATTCCGAACGAAGTGGTGAGCGACCATCACTTTGTCTAAGGTTTTATTCCATTGCCGGCCAGATTGTTTAAGGCCGTATAAGCCTTTTCTCAGTCGACACACGTGGTTCTCGTTGCCCGGGGTGATACTGCCCTCGGCCTGCTCCATATAAATCTCCTCATCTAGCTCAGAGTGAAGGAAAGCTGTTTTAACGTCCAGTTGGCGTATTTCCCAGTTGAGAGAGGCAGCTAGGGATAGGACCAGGCGGAAGGATTCCAGGCGAGCAACGGGTGAAAAAGTGTCGTGGTAGTCTTGACCTGGAACCTGAGTAAAACCTTTTGCAATGATTTGGACTTTTAGCTTGGCCATTTTACCAGATTCGTCGTGTTTGATGTGACAGACGGTCTTACTCTTGATAATCTTTTTGCCAGTAGGAACAGAGCTTCGAGGGACAAGGTCCCATACGTGATGTTTTTGCATGGACTGTAGCTCGGAGTCCATGCCTAGTTGCCACATCGGACCATTTTGGGCCTTTGAGGGCTTCTGTGAAAGATGTGGGGTCCTCATCCTCATGAACGATGCCGGCAAGTGCCATATCCTCAACGAAGTTAGCCTCGAGGTCAGCGTTCCCTTTTTCAGCTTGTGCGAGTCGTGCTATGGTGGTAGCAGAAGTGATTTCGGTGACGGCACGCTCGGTGCGGCTGGTGTAGGGAATGTTTCGCATGGCAGCGCCTGCGGCTGATGGTTTTGGTACACGCAAGGAACGGCGTGGTAGTTGGTCAATCGTGGTCGGTTCAGGAAGATTGGTTTCAACACCCTCCATTTCACCAGTCTCGTCTTCAACACCCTCTGGGGCCTCAACCTCCAATTCCTCCTCTGACTCTCCCTCACCATCCAGTACACCCTCTCCGTGAGGACCCTCAGCTCCCCCTCCATCCGCGCTGCCATTGTTGTGACTGTAATCCATGTCGTGGTCACTTCCGCTGTCATCGGTTTGGTCTCCGACTACAAGGCCAGGGTGAAGTGGTCGAGGGGTGTCGTCCTTAGATTCGATGAACGTAACATTCCGAGACGTTATGATCTGACCAGTAGTTCAGTTGTAGCACCGGTATGCCTTAGAGTTCAGTGAGTAGCCAACTAGTATGCACTCAATTGAACGGTTGTAGATCTTCGCGACGTGATGGTTTTGGATTAGTACAAACGCCCTGCATCTGATTTCTCGTAGATGCGAAACGTCAGGTTTCTGACCCGTCCAGGCCTCATAAGGGGTCTTATTGTTGAGGGCCTTAGTGGGGGTCCTATTTTTGAGGTATACAGCTGTTAGCACACATTCACCCCATAGGGTAGGAGGGAGTTTTGCGTCAGATCGGATTGCTCGCGCCCTTGACATGAGAGTACGGTGGCTCCGTTCAACAATGCCATTCTCGGCAGAGGTATATGGTGCTGTAAAGAGGTGTTGTATACCCTGGTTGAGGAGATATCTCTCATATAGCTTAGATGTATATTCGCCACCGTTGTCAGTGACAAATTTCTTGACAGCGCGACTGGATTGGCATTCGACCAGCGCTAGCCATTCTGTGAATGCGGTGACAGCGTCACTCTTTTTGGCAAGTAGGTAAGTCCAAGTCAGTCTGGAGTAGTCGTCTATGAAGTTTAGGGCATAGAATTTTCCACCGGCGGGTACATCCTCGGGCCCGGTGATGTCAGAGAATACGATGTCTAGGATACCCTTGGCTCTCTCACCCTCACGTATCTTTGGTACCGACACTTTTGTCTGCTTCCCAAGGATACAATGTTCACAGGTTGGCGGTATGGAAGAGAGGTCGGTAGGCATACCTGTAGCCATGTGTTTCTTTGCCATAGCAATGATCGAGGGGTAATTGACATGGCCAAGGTGCCTGTGCCAGGTTTCGAGACTAGCGGGGGCTCTCGCAAGGTTAGCATAAGCTTGGGCTGATGGGGTTGTCGGGATATGATATAGACCGCCATACACTCTAGTGCCCTTAAGCCTCTCTTTCTTCTGTTGATCATATACGTGGCATTGGTCTTTGGAAAAGACCGAGACGTAGTCATCATTGTCACCAAGCTTGCCTACGGAGATGAGTCTTATGGTTGCATCGGGGACGTAGAGGACTTGTCGCAATGTAAGGGATTTTCCGCTTAGCATAGTCATTGTAATGTCTCCTACACCGATGGCTTTGGCAATGGAACTGTTCATTCCTTTGATGGGACGAGGTTCGATTTGCACAAGCTTGGTGAAGTCGTCTCTGCATGGGGTGCAGTGAATGGATGCACCGGAATCAAGGAATCGAGGGATGGGACCCATCGACGCGAGTACTGATTCAGGCGCACCAGCAGTGCCATGTTGATGTGCTAGCCAATCGATACTACATGCGGTGTCAGTTTCTTCCGTACATGCAAAAGACCAGTCGTTCTTGTAGAGGTGATCATCTTGCTGGTAAAAGGTTATCGGACGGGACATCACAGACGTAGCGGAGGATGCAATGTTGGCTGATTCAGTTTTAGTCTTAGTCTCCCCCGCAACGTTGGCATCGGCAGCGAGAGTGGCATCCTTCTCCTTCTTTGCGCGCGCACATGGGCCGCCACCTTCGTCACCACCACCAGGACGCCAACATTTTTCCTTCAAGTGGCCAGGCTTGTTGCAATTCGCACAGGTAACTCTGGAGGAGGGTTTTTTGGCGGTGACAGCAGCGAGGGCTTCCTCAGCAGCGATAACCTGATTAGTGTGGCGGACTTTAGAGGCCTCGAAACGAAGGCGAGCTTTAAGTCCGTTGAATGTAATGCCATCCTTGGTAGAAGTGAGGATACCTTCGAGTTGCTCACGGATCGGGGTAAAGAAGTCATGGGAGAGGGCGTTCAAGCAGATAATGATCATCCAGTCATCCTCCTTGATTGGACCGGCGGCAAACATGTCTTTCATAGTGTGCTCAAGTGCAAGAAGGGTGACGTCGATATCGACACCTGGGGAGAAACAAGTGGAGAGCGCACGTTTGAGTAGCAAGACCTGATGCATCGGGCCCAGCGTAGAGAAGGATTCACAGACTTTGCTCCATGCGGCGGACGCAGTAGTACAGCCAGCTATGACATGGTGGAGCAACGGGTCCATCATTAGCTGAACGGTGAAGACAAGTGTGGTGTTCTTCGCAATCCAGAGGTCTTTTTCAGACGGTTTGGTGTCAGAAGGGATGGTCGAGCAAGGATCGTTTGCGTCAAAGTATTTCCATAACCTACTAGTAGCGAGAACAGCTTTAGCCTCGCTGGCCCAGGACTCATAGTTTTCACCACCCAGGAGAAGCTTGGACATTTTGGGGCAAGCCCAGTTCTCAGGGATGAAGGAAGTGATAGAGGACGTCATGAGGCGGAGCAAAAGGAAAAACATTTATATGCGCTGTCAAAGTGGAGGTAGGGATGACAGAAAAAGAACGGTCTCGGATATTTCCTGCACGTATGGATGCTTCACAAGGATATTAGGAGTGCAGCGGTAGGCCCATAACCTATTGGAGTCTGCACTGCGTTAGGCTCAGACGTTCAGAGTGGCATGAACGACTGAGGAGAGAAGCGGAAATGCGGAATCTGAACTATATGGACTCAGCCTGTGTGGGTCCATATAGACGAACCACATCGAACTCCAACAGTCAGCGCGACACCACATGAAAACCAACTGTGACAAAGCTCACTGATTTGTATCAGGGTGTCGCATCTGCGGCGTGTTACTTATCAAGGTGAGAACGCGAGGAAACGAGATTATATGAGAGATATAGGCTGTCCAGCTCAATGCCCAGAGTTGGCACGTGGCTGTAATTCTATATAGCGTGCTGGATAATCTCAGCAGAGATATCAGTTCGTGTCAATGTTGCTGGATACGGGGACACGAGACATTTCTCATTTCGGCTGCATGTCCTGTACGACGTGAAAAGAGGTCGTATGAAATTTAAACATGGAGCACAACGACATGGTAACTGCGATATTGTGCATTCGATGTATCGGATGTGACCGGTAGCCGAGGAAAGCCCAGGAAGCTACTGAGGTGATCTGCGACGTGGTTGCAGTTTTGTTTAGTATGTAGAATGCCAACAGTGCGACCTAGCGAGAATAAACGGTATTGGACGCATGGCATATTTTTGCAGTCGTGCGTGACATTGCATTCCCTAAGTTTGTTGAAACATGTAAGCACACAAGTGACGCACGTAGAATGTTGGCCATGACCCCTGATTTCCTGTCGCGGGCCATGCACGAGAACGTTGAAGGAAGAATGCGGTGGAGTGACGTATGATATGGTATGCCTGACCAAGAACGGATCAACGAGAGGACACACCGGCACCTCATTATCAGTAATACGCACGGGACGGCCATCTGGGAAGCTGCAGGACCGTCATCGAGTGACATGTCGAATTCTACTAATAGTGGTCAATGATACATAAGTATATTCATCGCTCCATTCGAAATGATTTTCACAGGTACCATCTGCAGAAGATCTAACCGATTCACTTCCCTGGGATATCAAAATAACTTTTGCTAGTACTGTATTCTAGTACCGCGGCCCGTGTGCTAGTGCCGCCTGCCTAGTTTCCTGGATTAAAAAGTCATATATACGCAACGATTATCAACTAATAACTGAACTGCCGTAACATGTCCATTAATGTTCTAGCTGAGCTACACACAAGCAACAGCGGGCTTCCTATTATATATATGTCTGTCCCGTTCAAAAAGCCAAGAGTATCGTTCCGCGGAACAATGTCTATCCACCCGAAGTACGCCTTTAACAACTTGGTCAAACTCCCAACATGAGTACTTCCCAAGTCGTCATGCCACATTTCAGGCGACTTCGGCACCAAGGCTGGAGCTAATGACGTAGTTGCAACCTGTCGTGTATCCGCCTCGTGCTCCCATAATCTTGCTGGGAGACCAAATCCTGTCTCGATACCGTACTTCGTCTCGCGACTCCTCCTTCATATTCTCCGAGGGCCTGTGAAAAAGATATCCGACACGAAACTTGATGCCCATTGATGCCCAGCATTCTCCCAAGTCTGCAGAACAATTCAACATGTGGCCTACTCACAAGGGACAAGACTCACAGTGAGTTACAGTGCAAGTTTCCCAAGGATGATCATTAGCGCAATGATGATCAAACCCAGCACCATCAACGAACTGCCACTCATGACAACAAGCTCGCCTTTGCTGAACGATTCTATATCCTCCGAGCCACGTGTTTTTTTACCACCCACAGTTCCTATTTCATATTCCTCTTCGTTTCCAACGACAATATGCTTTGACTGAAAGGAGAGTCGTGATGGGGCGAGAGATGTCTTGGCTTGCCCGCTGCTCTGAGGAAAATAATTGATGGGGCCGGCTGTACTCGTCGACGCTGGAGTTTGAGGCAGGGACTGGTTATGGCCATGGGGATAGTCTACTCCATCTAACCCCAGGCTGTTGTAGCTGAAGGCAAGTAACGACGAGTCAGATGGACTAGACGGAGGGGAAGCCATGAAGTGAACTTTCACACTCCGACTCTACCTCTACGCTGCCACAATAGTTCCTTGCATACCCAGTGTCGGTGCTCCGAAAGGCTTTCACGGCGCTCCTTGCGTCACCCGGGAAATGTGTGCCCATTTGAATTTAGGAACCCATCATCGCCGAAAGAAGTTTAGCTCGATCCACTGTCCAGGAATTGCCCACCGGCGCTTGCATGCCTCTCCGTTCTATAATTATCACGGTATGGGACTAAGTACTTAGCATGTATTCATCGAATTGAAAGACGAGGTTAGTGCAGTAAATTAGATGGAATTTGAAAGCGGGTATCATATTTCCTACCGTTGCCCAACCCCTTCCCCTTCCCTCCCTCCGATGCGTTGACCCGCACCTACATCCTCTCCGATTTCGTCTGCTGTACGCCGTCCCTCCGTATTCTCGTACCCCCTGCTCTCATTTCCCTTGCTCTCCTTACCCCTCCCCCCTGCCCCTGCCCCCGCCCCCCAACACCGTACAACACCGCCCGCCCACTTCCACACCCACGCTTACTGCCGCGCCTCAATGGCCCCGCACTTACTCGCACATCTCACCCAGGACCCGCCCGCGCCCGCCCATCTACAACAGCCCCTCCACCGTCATCCTCCGGCCTACGCACCTGCGGAACACGACGGCCTCACCATGACGCGCATCACGCAGCGTTGTCTGCAGCTGAATGCGCGGAGCGGGCGATGGTGATGCAGTCCAGAAGGATAACTTGCTTTCCCCCACCGTCCTAGTTACTGTGACGAGAACGACATGTCCTCTAAGGTCTGGATTTTTCCAGGTGCTGCAAGAGACTCGATTGCATCTACGTACAAATAAAGATCCCAGACAGCTCTCCTTAACACATATGTTTTATACAGGTCGGAAAAAGTTGTAGCTGTCGGCGTGAATCATGTCAGCTCCCTTGGAACAACGGTAACAAACTAACCTGGTTGGATCCACAAACATAAACGACATTTATGTAACGACCGGATGCTGCTAAGACAAACAGCACACCACGCCTGACTCGGCAGTTACAACGAGCAGCATGACACACGAACGGACACAGACAACAAGCCCGGACATCGTCGCCTTTGCATGTTGTCCCGGCCACCCGTCCTCCCCTCACATAACACTAACTGCCTCCCCTCCCAGGCTTCATATCTCCCACCGCCCTCTCCCTCTTCCGCCCACGCACACGATAGCGCAATATACGGTATTTCCCTTTGGATATAAACAGCCCGTCCAGCCAGAATGACGCGTTCGCTGCCCTCTCCACCATGTCGCCATCCATCGCCAGCATGACCCAGAGACACACACAAGCACAGACCCTGGAGACACAACCCCACCCAGCCGATGATACGTCCCGTTGCCCAGTCCCTCGTGTCTGCGACGCGGGAGGCTTCCCCGCACAGGATGCGCGCTGCCCGTGCGAGACGTGTGCCCGGGGCAAGCTCAGAATACTAGGGCGGGGGCGGGGGTGGAACAGGGTCGGGCGCATGGTCCAAGGCGGGTGCGCCCACGATGACACCGACGTCCCCATACGGCAGAGTTCTTCAAGGTAGCGCCGGCATGGGAGTTCAACGGTGCAGCCGAGCGCGGCTGTCATGTCGGCGGGGAGCGCGTGCCCGCGATGGGCGACCCAGGGCCCAGGGACGAGCCCCTGGGCTGGGGCAGGGGTGGGGCTATGGCTAGGGCTAGGGCTGGAGAGCGCGGCCGAAGGCGCTGCGTCCCTGGCAACGCTGCGCCTCTCGCCAGGGGGCCGCGTACCCGGTGGCGAACATGAACGCGCGTCGCCCCCGCCGCCACACCGCACCCGCACACACATTCCTTCGCCCCCAACAGCAACGACGGTAGCACCCGCACACGCACACGCAGCATCACACACCCCCCGCACCTCCAACGCTGCACCCGCAAGCCCTCCTTTACCCGCGCATGCCACCGCCACCGCACCCTTACCTTGCCCATATCCGCCCCCCTCCCAGGCCCCCCAAAATCACCCCCCTCCCACCGCGCGGGCAAATACATGTAGCGTGTCTTCGTGGACGCGCACTGCACGCTCCCCGGGAACGGGAACGGACCCGCGCCCAACGTGTACCCATCGCACTCGCACATGCTCCCACCACCCCTGCCCACGGGCACGCGCACGCCTACCCGGCCGCGGTGTCCCCGCCTCCCCACTCCCACGAATATCAGCATCCATGATGTGGGTCTGGTACTTCGTGGTCTCCCTCAGTTTAAACTCATTTTACTGTGATGCCAGACTCCACCCAGGCCAAGCACTGCTGAGAGAGAGAGAGAGAGAAAATCAATTAGAGTGCTCGAAGCGCATGGCGCTTGTGGTGCACTGTAAGCTACATGTAGGTCTATGGCAAGCTACTTTAACGAAGGGAGGATATCGCAGTAAGACTACAGGAGGAAGAGCGAGGGCGGTGCATTTCATGAGGTTGAGAGGGATAAAAACGAGAGCCCAGGGTAAGCTAGTAATAGCTTAACCTCTGCGGTGCCACAATTATTAATGTTACTAGATGTTGATGGGCATAAGGAGGGAGTACTGGTTGCGTGTAGGCTCGTTCTCGAGGACCTGCATCGGGTAATAAATGATGGGCATCGGTATGGGGCAGTGGTCAGAGGTGGTGGTATGCGAGGGAGGCAGTGGATTAGTTGACATCTATTATTCATGGTAGAGGCCATCTACGGTAGCAGTCCGCTGATGGTGACGCTCAAGGATATGTTTGCGTGCAGGGCATTTGCGGTCGGTCGCCGAATGGGGGCCGTCGCAGAGGGAACATTTCCGGACAATGTGTTGGCATGTGACCACCTCACTGCAGTTGTTCACATCGGCGCATTTGCAGTCATGTGTGAGATGTGGTCCTGAGCATAGGCCACATTTTGTCTTGTCTTTACAGGAGCATGCAAAGTGACCGAAGCGATAATAGTTGAAGCATTGTGGGGGGTGGCGTGTGAATCGCATGGTTGAGTGGAGGCATCCTTGATATGCAATATGCTGCTTGATGCAGTTGTTAGCAGCGTCAAGATCACTGAGATATAGGATCAGGGAGGAGTGCATTTTTGCATTTTGTTGAGGAGAGCGAGATATGAACTCGGCATGCTGGAGCATGGAGGGGTGCGTAATGATATGCTCGTTTTGGTCCAACAGGGTGGCGATGTCATCGCTGTCTCATGATGGATCGAAGGAGGTGGGAAATCCATGGACAATGATGGGGTATAACCTGGGGGAAATGGAGAGGTTGACGGACAATTTGGGGAGCCATTGGCGAGAAGTCTCGACGAGGTTGTTCCGTTCATCCTCAGAGCAGGTAGAGATCCAAATGTCTCCACTTCTGTGGCGACCAACGGCTCTGATGCGAACCGTGCAGTCTTCTTCTCTAACATTCCCGTCGGGGTCTGGGGATGACCAGCGAGTTCCCCACCAGCATCCTGCTTCACCGAGCGCTTTGTTGATCCTGTCCTTCAGGTCTGTGTCTGACAGACCAGCAAAAACCAGCTCCTAACGGTTGGCCTGGGAGAGTGTAAGGTCAAATTTAGTGTCGCGACGGGGTGGAGTGGGTTCGGAGGGTGTGTGCAGTGAGTTATCGGCGAGTACGGAGGCATAAGAGCGAAGTTTGCTGGTTGGAGCAGCAAGGCCTATGTGGGCTGAGATGGATTCAAGCTTTTCACAGATGGTGGAGATTTGAGGGTCAAGATGTGAGTTCCTGAAGGTGGTGCAGGCCGAGGAGACGAGGTTGCGTGCGTTGTATAGTGTGTCGATAGGAATTGAGCACGTTTTTGCGCCTTTTGTTTTAGGAAGGGCAATGCTATGTATGAGATCATGTAGTTTATTGAGCGCATTATTTATGGTATCAGAGGAAGGGGATTCAGGAGGGTCTAAGTCCGTAGGTGGTGGTTGCTGAGTGAGAGCCATCCTCCCCCAAGCACTGCTGATATTCATGCACATTATAATAGGGTCTTTTGTACTCGCATCTGGCAGGGTGTTCAAGGCAGTCATAGGCTATGACCTTCGCACTATGGGGCCTGTCCATGGGCCAAGTCAGCGCACATCCCAGGTGTGGGTGGGAGAGCCTTCCTCATCATACTTCTCTCTGCATGCTGTGACAGCACTCCACTGGAGGAACAAAGCGCATTTCTCAATAATGATGGTGCAGCGTGGCCCAGACACTTTCATATCAGATCAGGGAACCGGCAGTGGGTGTATACTTCGGCCAAACAGAATAGCATATCAGACACCGAAACCTGTATCCTGGACCATAGGACAGGCTGCTGCCTGCAATGGACAGTGACCATTATTATTGATGCTATATTTGTGAATGTGCATGTTGGAGTGTTGGTTGGCACTGATGCATCCTGAGCTTTGAAGTAAGAATTCCTGGTGCATAAGAATGTGATGACGGTATATGCCTCATAGCATTTACAAATAACATAACAAACATATCTTTAAGCCCAGGTTGGGATACCAGGCAAGTACGTGCCCGCACACGCACCCCACACAGTTCCTTTCCATGCGCCAGCCAAGCCCATGAGTGGACTGACTCCTAGCATCAATGGACGAGTGGTACATTCATGTAGCAAAGTAATAACAAATTACAAGCCAAGGCAAATTTGAAGCATCACAACATACATGACAGATTGTAAAGTGATGCAATAGATTGGAGAACAGGATGGTTAATTTAAGTCACTGCATGTTGATTGATGCAGGGTTTGCATTGGAATTGTAGCTATGATGCATTAGCTTGCATGCTATCCTTAAGCATCTGTGTTCTTCCAGGGCCTTCCAAGCTATTAATCAGTGCCTGATGGAGACTCAAATCACTCACTGGACACAACAGGCCCTGTCAGTTCTGCATCTCCAGAATATCCAGTTGCCTCAGTGAACTCCTCTAACTCTATCCCAGTTGACCTAGCCTCTCTGCAAGGTCTTGGCACTAAAAGCCTGTGGGTTCCCAAATTCGGCCACTATGGCATTGTGAACACATTGTCTGGCCACTTGGAAGGTAGAGAATGAAAGAGTGGGCAATGTGGGGCTGATAAGTTTTAGGAATAATAGATCAGATATATCAGAATTGATATATTTGATGACTCAGGGAGTGGGGACTCTCGTGCACCCCTGTGCACGGTATATGCGCGAGCTGACTAAGCTCTGTGGGGCGAGTGCGTCACTGATTGATGTAGGTCACGTGACCGAGTCGAGGAAGAAACAGGTGAGAACAGAGGAACTAGGGGTCCGAAGCTCTCGCTTTCAGAACATTATAGTGTAGCCAGTTATAGTAGACTCTCAACAAAGAATTAGAGAAATCTATCAAGAAATAAGCTCTGTAGCTATCAAACAAGTCTACAGTTACTTCAGGAGGTGAAACAGCAATTATGGATTGTTCTGGATAATATTCTGGATGTTTTGTTCATACATTTATGGTAGCTACTTATACTAAAATAGTAGTGACTACCAGTGTTCAAGATAGTGATAGAATGGGTCAGGATAATGTGGAAATGCTCCACAGGCTGCATACAGCTGTGGAGCAGGAACAATGATGGGGATATTTGTCCTACTGACAAGTATCTAAGCTGGGACCTTGGAGCAATGTACAAAGCCCCTTTCAACATGTAATACAGCTCGTAATCAGTGGAGCTGGTCAGGGGAATAGAATAGAAAAGAATCTTTGTATGTCCTGTGCTGTGTGCCTACAGCAGCCTTGGCAAGGCATTTGCCATCTCTGTACGTCTCTCCTGAGGTAGCTATTCAGTACGTCCATAGATAGGACAGTGTACTGTAATTTCCATCGTGTCCGATGTCCCTGTATGGGACTATTAGTCCCATAGCAATATTTCTTCTGACCAGGGCCCAGGTGCCTGCTTTCCAGGGCAGGCACTGTGACTGGTGCATGGATTATTTCTCCCAGATGTTAGCTCAGTTAGACGATTGTATAGACCTTAGAATAATGTTTGATATAGCTATCCATTTATTCTAACAATAAGTTGTGTGTGTCTCTCTTTGAGAGCTAGGTGAAAGCGGCAGATGATAATTGCTGACAACCTGCATGTGCACTGTTAGTACAATCACAGGTCTTTCTCAATAAAAATATACCTATTCTGAAGAGGGCCTAAGGTGCCATCAAGGCTTGGCTTTATACAACAAAGGAGCTGAAATTAGCCATTTTTATTATCAAGATCAATGTCTTACATACCCTCAATGCCTGAAATGTAAAAGAAGACAGAGTAAGCTCTCAATGCTTAACAGGTTTAGTTGTGATAGCATTAGCTATACTAATGGTAAGCACAAATCTGAATATGAATCAGACATATGACATATAATAGGAATAATATTCCATGCCCATATCTGACAAAGCCTTATCTGAGATTAGTGATATGTCCATATATATATGCTATATGTTGTATGCTCACCTTGGTAAATCATTAGACTAATGAGAGATTTCTTATCCCAAATCTCACCTTTCAGCCAAAGCCTCAGGGTTTGAATTGAGCTCAGAATGGTTACTATCCCAACTCCAGTGTCAAAAAGGATTACAGTAACATTACTGATGGTGTCCACTGTCAAAGGTATTTAGAGACAAATCAGGCAAATACAGACCCCTAGATCTTACCCCTGAAGAATTTGTTAGTATATACCTAAGCAGAAAGTCCTAGCCAGTACTGACAAAGTCACTTTATCAACTTGTGAACTATTGATATTGCAGTTGTCCCAAACAGAGAGGTACTATATCCATGAAATGAATTTATGCTAGTTATACAAAGTCTACACAGGGACATACCACTTCAGTGATAATAGCACCAAGGATAAGCAGCCCAAGAACACACAAAACCCTTTGATTCTGAAGGGAAATAGCATAGGTGCGAGCCAACAGTAGGCCTAGATAAGTAAATTGTGTGGATCTTTCTACTTGAGAAATATATGGGTATAATCCCTCACCCTCTATTCCAATGACAGAAAGAACACCACAAGCATCACTGAGGTGAAGGACAACATTACATTTCCTGCAAATATATTACTCTCTAGGTTGCTTTTGCGTGAGGAATGGAAGTCATACTAGGTGCTCATTCAAATCAGTAGGGGTGTTACACATGAGAACCATAGGCGTAATGCACCTCAGTGGAAATGTTAGAAAGCCTAATATCTGAACAAGAAACAAAGCCAAGGGCATGTAATGAGCAAGTAAATAGAGAATGGTGCCGAGCCTGACGGTCTTGCACCAAATGTAGCTGATCTCAGATGGCAGTGTGAGAAGCGTGTTGAAGAAGAGTAGTGCTGTATAACAAGGTATGGAACTTGTGGAATTAGATGGGACATGTACACATACCAAGTCCTGCCCAGGCGGTATAGCTGCACGCAAAGCTAGGTCAGGTAAGTTGTTTTGCATCGCACTCGATGTAGTCAGTACGTACTTGTCTGATAGGCCCTGGATAACAGCCGAGGCGTCCATGATATAAGAAAGAAAAACTGGGATGCAGATGAGGGACTAAGTTTTGGGTAGCGATGTGGGGTTGGAGTAGCAGATCACAAAGGTCTACATATAAGGTTCTGGCCGTGGGTGCTGCCAGGTCAACAGATAGTCACAGCATCCTATATCAGTGCCAAAGCATGGTACAATTTACAAGGTGGGTGGTCTGATGAATGAACAATCTATGTAAAAGAATAAATGTTACCAACACAACATCAAGGCATGATGGCATGATAGAGTCAACCGGGCATGGGCGAGGAATTCACGCTTGGGTTCTTGCCAGGAATTGGTCACTACATCCTATTTGCCTGGGCAGAATGGCCCCCAAGGTCCATATAAACTTGTCATGTAGCTACACTAGGCACTCATTGACGACTCACAGCGCAGTGTCAGCGTAACACCACATGAAAACCAACTGCAACACAGCTCACTGATGTCTATCAAGATGTCACATCTCCAGTGTGTGTTACTTATGAAGGCGAAAACACAAGCATTGAAGGAAGCAAGATGATATGAGAGATCTAGGCTCTCCAGCTCAATGGCAGAGTTGGCATGTGGCTGTAATTCTATAGCGATGGTGGAGAATCTCAGAGATACCAGCTTGTGTCACAGGCTGTTGCTGGATATGGGGACACGAGACGTTTCTCATTTTGGCGTCATGTCCTGTATGACGTGAGAGGTCGTATGAAGAGACTATTGAATTTCAACATGGAGCACAATGAGATGGTAACCGCGATTTTGTGCATTTGGTGTATTGGATGTGACGGTGATGTCGAGCTCAGGAAGCTAATGAGGTGACCTGCGATGTGTTTGCAGTTTTGTTTAGTATGATATTATTAGAATGGGCACCATGCGACCTAGCGAGAATAAAAGGTATTGGATGCCTATCATGATTTTGCAGTCATTCGATCATTCAGATTGGAAAAATTTGTAGCTGTCGTGAATCATGTCAGCTCCCTTGGAACACCAGTAACAAGCTAACCTGGTTGGATCCACAATAAAACATAAACATTATTCCCATCGAATTTCGTAAACACTTATCGACCGGATACTGATAATTCAGACGGCCACTCCCACTCACCAAACAAAGACAAACATGCACACTGGCAGTCAGCGTGACACAGACACGGACACAGATACGGACAACGACAACCTCATCTTTCATGGATTACCATGCAGTGTACCCATCTACTCCAAACCTCAGTTCACCTCCCCTCACACTACACTACCAGCCTCCGCTCCCAAGCTCCATATCTCCCACTGCCCTCTCCCGCCCACCGCCATGAACTTATAATCATGTTTCCGGTGTGTCTTCTGGTGGATGGGATGGTGGCGTGGGTGTGTATGTGCCGGGTGTAGATAAGACCAGCAAGGGGAATGAGCGGAGTACCCTGTATTTGCCTTTGCATATAAGCAGCCCAGCCCGTCCATCTGGCATGACACGTTTGCTGCTTTCTCCACCATGTCTCGCCATCCATCCATCTGCCAGCATGACCCAGACCTAGACACAAGCACAGACCCTGGAGACGCAACCCCACCCAGCCGATGGTACGTCCCCTTGCGCAGTCCCTCATGTCTCGCATCATACTGAACACCACTTGCTGCTCCCTAGACTCCACCCTCCCGCACCCCACATCCCGCACCGCCCTCCCACCCCACGGCCGGCCCTTCCCACCCCTGCCCACCGGCTACGGGCTCATGAAGCTCTTCACAACTTGTCCCCAGACGGTGGCTCCTTCCCCCATGACCCGCACGCCAACCGCAATGCAGGGGGCATCCCCGCAGAGGATGCGCGCTGCCCGTGCGAGATGTGTGCCTGGGGCGAGCTCAGAATACTAGGGCGGGAGCGGAGACAGTCGGGTGCATGCTCAAAGCCGGGTGTGCCCACGATGACACCGACACCCCCAGACGGCAGAGTTCTTCAAGACGGCGCCAGCACGGGAGTTCAACTGCACAGCCAAGCGTGGCTGTCATGTCGGCGGGGAGCGCGTGCCCGCAATTGGCGTGGCAGGGCCTGGGGACGAGCCCCTGGGCTGGGGCTGGAGAGCGTGGCCGCCAGCGATGCATCCCTGGCAATGCTGCACCTCTTGCCTGGGGCCGGCGTGCCCGGTGGCGAACATGAGTGTGCATCACCCCCGCCACCACACTGCACACGCACACATGCCTTCGCCCCCAACAGCAAGGACGGCAGCAGCCGCACCCGCACCCGCAGCATCACACACCCCATGCACCTCCAACTCTGCACCCGCAAGCCCTCCCTTACCCACGCATGCCTTCCATGGCACCCTCACCTTGCCCACACCTGCCCCCCCAAAATCCCCCACCACCAGGCAGGCAACTACATGAAGCGTGTCTCCACGAATGTGCCCTGCACACTCCCTGGGAATGGGAATGGACCCACACCCAACGCGTACCCCCCATCGCACTTGCACATGGCCCCCCCCGCCCCTGCCCACACCCCCACAAATATCAGCATCCATGATGGCTCAGGTACGTCGTGGTCTCCTTCAGTTTAAACTCATTTTACTGTGATGCCAGACTCCACCCAGGCCAAGCACTGCTGATATTCGTGCACATTATAATAGTGTCTTTTATACTCGCGTCTGGCAGGGTGTTCAAGGTAGTCATGGGCTATGACCTTTGCACTAAGGGGCCTATCCATGGGCCGAGTCAGCGCACAGCCAAGGTGTGGGTGGGAGAGCCTTCCTCATCATACTTCTCTCTGCATGCTGTGACAGCACTCCACCGGAGGAACAAAGCCCGTTTCTCAATGATGGTGCAGCGTGGCCCAGACACTTTCATATCGGATCAGGGAACCAGCAGTGGGTGTATACTTCTGCCAAACAGAATAGCATATCAGACACCAACACCCGTATCCTGGACCATAGGACAGGCTGCTGCCTGCGATGGATGGTGACCATTATTATTGATGCTATATTTGTGAACGTACATGTTGGAGTGTTGGTTGGCACTGATGCATCCTGAGCTCTGAAGTAGGAATGCCTGGCACATAAGAATGTGATGATGGTATATGCCTCATAGCATTTACAAATAACATAACAAACATATCCTTCAGCCCAGGTTGGGATCCCAGGCAAGTACATGCATGCACATGCACCCCACACAGTTCCTTTCCATGCATTCCAGCTGAGCCCATGAGTGGACTGACTCCTAATATAGCGGCAGTATACACTGCGCACCCTCTAAGCGCCCATTAGTCATCTTAGGGTTAGGATTTGGGAAGTAAAAATAGCCAGGGGAGAATTTTCAAATTTTGATAGGACATCCTGGTAGCTATGGTATATTACATTGGGGCCTGATCTAAGTCCATTATTGACTGTGGTAGTCCTCTATGCCCTTGAAACTTACTTTTCTCTAATGTCTGTTTGATGTAGTCGTTATAAATATTATGTACATTGAAGTTAGTGTGGCAGGTTCAATTCTTGAGGTTAGTAGATTTTTGTTTCAACCAACAAATTTTGTGTAAATAGTGCATTGCCTATATTTTTCTGTTTTCTTTCTGTAACTTGCTGTTGCAGTTTTAATTTTTGGCATATAAAATTCACAAAACACATGTACTATTTTGGATGCACAAACGAGGCTTTAGTGTGCCAATTGGGACCTCCCTCACTACGCTTGGTGCCCCAATTTAATCATTTATTTTGGTATTTTTCATATTACTTGTGTATATGAAAGCTTGAGACTGTAAGGGCAACCCTGGCTGGTTGTGGAGATCACACTACCACACAACTGACAAGGGGAAATCCAAAGTATGTATCAATGAACAGAGTATACAAGAGAGGGGATTCTCACCTGACAAGGGGAAATCCAAAGAGAAAAGTCTAAGGACCCCCAATGTCAGCGAGCCCGTATTATACTACGCTGCGCAGCCAGGGACAACACTTGGCACCCGCCATCAACCCTGCGCCCTCCTGACCTCCCTGACCCTTGATTGACCCTTGATGTCACCTATTACGCGAGTCGCTTGATCTCCGGCACTGTTCCAAGAGCGGAAGTTGGAAATTGGAGTGGAATTGGCAAGGTGAACGGAACTGGTGGATGTTCTCCCAGAAGCGGAATCATTTCCGAAAGCGGAGGTGGAGATGGAATCGGAACCGGAAGCGGGGTCGGAAATGGAGTCGGAACTGGGAATGGAAAACAGGGTGTCCCCTGACATCACCCCCCCTCTAGCGTGCTGCGTCCTCGAAGCACGGGACACGAGGGATTGGAATGCCAGCGAGCGGATTTGGCGAGGGGCACCAGGGTGTGTCCTATAGAACTCACGGAGTTTGTCTGGAGCGGAAACATCTTGCTCCGGGACCCATGAATTCTCCTCATACCCATACCCTTCCCATTTCACGAGGAATTGGAGTCGTCCTCGCACAAACCGGCTGTCCAGGATCCGTTCTACCACATAGTGCTCTTCCCCATCTACAATTTCCGGTGGAGGTGGCGGACGAGCCTTCCGACCTGGAATCGGGTCTTCAAGCATAGGGAGTAACTTCACCATGTTGAAGACGGGGTGGAGGCGGGACATGGACATCGGAAGTCGGAGGCGGTATGCATTCCATTCCGTCCAACCCTCCGCATCATTGTGAAGGGCCCAAGGTAGTGGTGGGAGAGCTTCTGCGAAGGGCGTGTGGTGCGGATGTCACTTGCATCTATATACACCTTGTCTCCAACTTGGTACTCCGGGGCAGGAACCCGGTGTTGGTTGTAGTACCTTGCCATGTCATCCTTGGCCTTCACAAGGGCCGACTTGGCTTCCGAAAGGGTGGAGTCCATGCGGTCTCGGAACTCATTGACCGTCTCGAGTCAGGACTCTGCCTGGCGTGGTTTGAAGCCCATCCGCGGGTGTCGTCCGGAGTCAAGCATGAAGGGAGTCTGTTGTGTGGCGGAATGTACATGGTTGTTGTATTGGAATTCCGCCAGTGGAAGTAACTCATCCCAGTCATCCTGCCTCTCGTTGACAAAGAGGCGGAGATATTGCTCCAACTCCTGATTGACCCGTTCCGTCTGTCTCTCACCCTGCGGATGGTACGCTGTGGTGGTCGCCAGCTTTATGTCAAGCAGGCGGTAGAGCTCCCGAGTCAGTTCCGCGACAAACTGCGGACCTCAGTTGGAAACGACTTGCTTCGGGAGCCCATGCAACTTCCAGACATGTGCAAGGAACAGGCGGGCCGCTCCGAGTGCTGTGATCATCGTGTGCATCAGAATGAAGTGGGACACCTTGCTTACCAAATCCACGACGTTCATGATCGCGTCGTAGCCATGAGACTCTGGGAGTTCAACGATGAAGTCGACACTGATGGTGTCCCAGCGTGATTCGGGATTCGGGAGCGGAACAAGTTCTCCGACAGGCGGATGTCGTTGCGCTTTGGTTCGGAGACAAAGGTCACACGTCTTCACATACTGTCCAATGTAGCGGGACATCTGAGGCCACCAGTAATTCCGAGCCACTAACTCCAGTGTCTTCCACCTGCCAGCATGCCCAGCGACCCGTGTGTCATGGTGCTGGGACACGATGTGGCGGTGGAGGTCCGCCCCACCTGGAACATAGACCTTGCCTCTGAAGTGGAGCAGTCCATCACGTTCCGACCATTCCGCTGCCCGTACAGACTGTGAGTGCCCTTTCTGAAGTTCCTCCACCGCCTTCACTACCGACTCCTCCTTCTCTCCATTCCGGTACTGCCTCCGGATGTCCCGGAGCATTTCCACTTCCACCCCAACTGCAGTCACTCCCTCTAGGGCGCGGATTGCAAAGAGACTAGGGCGGAGCAGTGTCATATCCGCGTTGTCTCCACTTCCGCTTCCATGATCCGCACGGCGGGATAGGGCATCGGGCTTGCCCATGGTGCGGCCGGGGCGGTGGTGGAGCATGAAGTCGAACCGGGACAGGTGTAGGGACCACCGTGCTTGTCGTCAGTTCAACTTCTTAGACGTGCGGAAGTACTCGAGGTTCTTGTGGTCTGTCCAGATCTCAAATGGGCATAGAGCCCCCTCCAGGAAGTGTCGCCACTCCTCCAGCGCTCGGATGATTGCCAGCATCTCCTTGTCGTGGATCTCATAGTTCCGCTCGACCGGACTAAGGCTTTTAGAGAAAAAGGCAATCGGATGCCACCTCCCACCATCTTCCGATGACTGTTGTGACAAGACCGCTCCAGTAGCTGTGTCGGAAGAATCCACCTCGACTCGATAAGGGCGAGAGTCATCAGGAAAGATCAGGACTGGGGCAGAAGTGATCAGCTCCTTGAGTTTGTCAAAGGAGGCCTGTTCCGGCTCACCGCCATTCAACCTCCTTCTTGGTGAGGTCGAAGAGGGCGCGGGCGTGGCAGGAGAAGTCCTTGATGAACCGCCGGTAGAAATTGACAAACCAAATGAAGGACTGGACCTCCTTCTTGTTCCGCGGCACAGGCCAATCCGATACACCGGAAACCTTGACCGGGTCCATTTCCACCTTTCCCTCCGACACAATCACCCCAAGGTACTCTATCCGCGTCCGCTCAAATTCGCACTTTTCCGGCTTGAGACACAGGTTGTATTCCCGGAGCTGTTCCAGCACTCTCCGCACGACTTCCCGATGTTCCGACATTGTTTTTGTGAAGATGAGGATGTCATCGAGGTAGACACAGACAACCCCTTCTGCTATCATGTCACGGAAAATGTCATTCATCATCGTCTGGAACGTGGCGGGACTGTTGGTGAGGCCAAAGAACATGACTTGTGGCTCAAAGAGTCCTTGGTTGGTGCGGAACGCGGCCTTCCACTCGTCTCCCTCCCGTATCCGAACATTATTGAAGTCCCAGCGGACATCCAGCTTAGTGAAGTACCTTGTCCCGCGGAGTTGTGTGATTAGTTCAGAAATGAGTGGAATGGGGTACCGGTTCTTGATCGTGATCGCATTCAAGGCCCGGTAATCCTGCACAAGCCTGAGCGAGCCGTCCTTCTTCTTGATGAAGAACACCGGAGATGCCATGGGTGACTTGGAGGGGCAGATCCTCCCTGTGCGGAGATTTTCCGCAAGGAATGCATCGAGCTCTACCTGCTCCTTGGGTGACAGCGGGTAGACTTTGCAGTTGGTGGGCTTTGACCCAGGCTCCAACTCGATGGCATGGTCCCAAAGCTTCCGTGGAGGCAGGGCATCAAATGACTCCTTGGAAAAGACGTCCTCGAACTCCCGCAGGTACTCCGGAATTTCCGCCTCTACTCTATCATGCCTCTTGGAGGCTTCAGCAAGGCGTTGCGAAATATTTCCGGTGGCGCGGATGTGTTCCGCTTCCGGCGGAAGGTTTACGTACAGCAAGCGCTCCCCTTCCGCCAGAATGTCTTCCGGGCCAAGTCGGATGACGTCGGAGTCGGAATCGGAATCGGAATCGGAATCGGAATCGGAATCGGAATCGGAAGTGGGATCCGGTTCAAATTCCGCTTCCGAGTCTTCTTCTGCAAGCAGTGGATGGGGGCCAGAACGACATGTCTGTATGAGCCGTTCAGTTTTCCACTGCTCCTGGCGTTCCTTCCGCACTTCCGATCAGCACATGTGACACTTGGCCGGGCACCAACTCATCAGCACCTTCCGAGTCTGCCAATTGGTCTCCGGGTTGTGCTCCTGGAGCCAGGTAAACCCGAGGATGATGTCTTGCTTTCCCAGGCTGGTGACTGCAAAGGAGGTACGTTCGGTGTGTCCATCATAGCGGAGAATTATGTCCACTATCTCCGTGATGGACCCTGCCTCGTTGGGGCTTCCATCCACATTGAACACTGGGATCGCACGTTGCAATTTCTGCGTGGTCAGTCGGTTCCGTTCTACATAGTCCCGGTCCATAAACTGACCAGTGGCCCCACAATCGACAAGGGCGGGTCCGGATTTGACTTCCGCAGTATCTGTTGTCTGGATCTCTACCTTAATGACTAGTGACTTGGGGCCAGGGGTGGAAGCAACAACATAGCGCTTCAGGAGGCGTCTCTCCCAAGGGCAGATGCGGGATGGACGGGTGTCAAGATTGGTTTTTAGGCGTTAATATCATGTATTAGTGAACACAATGAATGCCCGAATAACTTGTGCGAATAAGTATGCCGTTCGGCGAATAAGTGAACCGATGAATGTTCACGAAACAAGGGGGTTGCCCGAACGGGGCTCGCCCTATCTACAGTCGTAGCGAAATAGCTCGCAGCACTTGACGACGTAACGTGCAAGATATCGTGGAAGGGCTGTCTAAGTTTTGACGGTCCCTTCGCTGGCGAAGGTGCTCCTTCGGAGCCCTTCGCCAACAGCACAGAAAGTAGTTTGAAGGCTAAGGTAACGAAGATGAAGTATGAGAACTCACCAGTGATGCCTAAGTCCTTGGCTGGTTGAAGATAGAAATCTTCAAGGAGAGGCTCAAGACGATGATCACAGCGAGGTCAAGTTTGCACAAGATGGACGACGTATGATAATTGAACTGGGGAATATACATGCGAATGTAAACTACTTATATCTAATGCTCGTAAGGTAACAGCAAATAGGAAAGAGGCCGTCACAAGTCAGGGTTGGATAGGGGTGCGCAGCCATGATACAACATAGATGAAATAAACATACAATAGAATGTGAGAAGAGGGAAAATATGAAACGACGGAGAGTAAAGGAGGCGAAGGCACTTATGGACAAAACCATGTCTTGGGACCCGCATACATGCTACCCTGCACAGACTCTTGGTCTACTGGGTTGATTCCGCACGGCCTATGGAGGGGATGTCCTGCGAACATGCTTTGACCATACGAACGCCCAATGGGGTTGGATTAAGAAGACGATGGGTTAATGATGAACCATCATGCCAGGTGAACGGTATCGATCGTGTTTTTTGATGGTGTGCCTGCTGGCGAATGATGTGAGCAGCGAATATCCATTCAGCGAAATGCAAGGAAGGGAGAAAAGGGGTGACGTAGGGGAGGAGAGGTCGAGGTGGAGGGAGAAACCGAGCAAACACTGAGGAGGATTAGCGAATGGGAAAATGGGGGTACCAAGGTGCAGGAAATGCACAGGTCATGGCAACCCAACTATTCGAACACCATCGGAAGAGGGTTGAGCAGAGGAGGTGGTAGGCCCAGTGATGACTGCCGAGTCAGTCCCAGGACGTCGATTGTGCATTTGGCGGCGCGGCTATGGTAGTTGGCGCGAACAGCGAGAGTTGGTTGCCGAACATAACAATGGTGATCGGAATGAACACGAAGGTGGGTGAGAAAATAGGAAAATTGAGCTTCTGAGTATGAGAGATAAACGCGTCATGACAACGGGGTGTCGGATTCAGTTTTTGTGTGACTTTATCCAGTGGGTCTGTACGAAGCGAGGGGAGTGGGGGCTTTTCATTCTCTACTTCAAGACAGGCAAACCGGTTATGTACAGGCAGCAGGGGCACACATCTCACCCGCTGCGCGTCACAAAATCCGATGCATCTTCCGCTTCCGATGCACCATGTTCCGCATTTTTGGAAATTCCTTCCGCAGTGGGCACTCCGCTTATGTCCGCAAGTGCGAGGAACTCTGGAAGGAGCTCGAGTTTCTCCTCCGTGGTCATAAGCCAGATGTCAAAGGCTTGGGGGCACTCGCGAGCATAGTGACCTGGTTGTCAGCATCGGAAGCAGGTGATAGTTCCGTGGCATTTTCCGCGCATGCGGTCAACATCCATCGGGGCAGGGCCACTCTTCGAGGGAGGAGGGCTATGGTTCCTAATAGGAGCAGGCGGAGCAACCGTCGGAAATATTTTCCGTGTGGGAATGAATGCACTTCCGGGTTTTGGCATAGGTGGAGTAGGACGAGTGGAACTGCGCGTCATGTTTCAGTTCGTCTCCACGAAGGCCTCATTTGCTTCCCTGTTCCGGGACACCCTCTGCGCAGCTTGGTACCACCCTTCCGGGTCATCGAAATCCGGAGCTCCATCCCCAAGCAGCGCGACTTGGTTCTGGAGTGTCGGATCAAGTCCTTGTCAGAATTTGATGACGATCGTCTTGTCGTCGTCATACTCTGCAAGGTCGATGAGCTCCTGGAAGCGATCGATGTAGTCATCGACCGGATCCTTGGCCTGGTACCAGCTTGTCCCCTCGAGCTTCGTAAGGGCTGTGAGCTGCTCGTTTTTCGGGCAGAACTGGTTGGAAAATGTTTTCTCGAAGGCGTCCCAGTCCCGGAAGTAGTTCCCCTTGTCCTTTGCTTCATGTCGGATCACCTTGTTTGCAAAACGGGCCGCGTGGTCCGAGTTGAAAAAGGACAATGCCCAGTGAATCCAAGCCTGGTCGTTCGGAAAGAGGTCTCCAACAATTGCGAAGTAGATGCTGCACGTGTTGAAGAACGCGCGTCCCTTCTCCCAATCTCCGTCAAAGTCCGCCGGAGTTGCGGGTTTGACCTTTGCTAACTTCACGGACATCCTCTCTTCCGCTACTTCTGCTTTTCCGAAATCCGGATCATCCAGCATTTCATTTCCACCACTTTGTGGAATATCTAACTTAGCCAAAATCGCTTGTAAGGCTGTTTCAATCACGTCAGTCTTCATCCGGTCCCGCGTCAATTCCTCTTCCATATTCCGAAGACGATCATCTGGATCCATGTCAGAAGGAGAAATATGGGACAGGATTCCCGGGGTTGGGAGCTCGACGTAAGAAGAGGGGCTGTCGTACACTGTGTGTGCGGAAGAGGTCGCGATCTCCGAGTCGCTGTCTCCGATTCCGAACGCACCTATGGCAAATGCAAGACACAGTACGACCGCCGGTCCTCTAGGGAAGAGACTTTTCTGCTGTAAGGGCAACCCTGGCTGGTTGTGGAGATCACACTACCACACAACTGACAAGGGGAAATCCAAAGTATGTATCAATGAACAGAGTATACAAGAGAGGGGATTCTCACCTGACAAGGGGAAATCCAAAGAGAAAAGTCTAAGGACCCCCAATGTCAGCGAGCCCGTATTATACTACGCTGCGCAGCCAGGGACAACACTTGGCACCCGCCATCAACCCTGCTGCCCTCCTGACCTCCCTGACCCTTGATTGACCCTTGATGTCACCTATTACGCAAGTCGCTTGATCTCCGACACTGTTCCGAGAGCGGAAGTTGGAAATTGGAGTGGAACTGGCAAGGTGAACGGAACTGGTGGATGTTCTCCCAGAAGCGGAATCATTTCCGAAAGTGGAGGCGGAGATGGAATCGGAACCGGAAGCAGGGTCAGAAATGGAGTCGGAACTGGGAATGGAAAACAGGGTGTCCCCTGACAGAGACGTGTCGGAGTCTGAAGCATCGGAGTGGGGATATATGATCACCCTTGTCACTGTGTCCCACAAAAAAAGAATTCAATCTATGCTATTTGCTTATGTAATGCAGCAAAAAGCGCCAGGACAGAAAATAGACCTTGTGGTTCCTGGCCAGGGAATCACATTTTATGAATTTTGAAATGAAAAAAAAAAAAAAATACATATAATAGAAAGTTTTATAAGCTTGATTTCAACAAAATAGCAGAATAGAGTTGTCGAGTAGTGTCTTAGAAACAAATATATGGTCTTACTTTTTTTATATTTCAAGCATCTACAATAGGGAATGCGTTCTGGTAAGATGGCTTAGATGGGCACTTAGAGGGTGTGTGGTCTATACTGCCGCAATCTTAGCATCAATGGATGAACAGTACATTCATGTAGCATAGTAATAACAAATTACAGGCCAAGACAAATTTGAAGCATCACAACATACATGACAGATTGTAAAGTGCTGCAATAGACTGGAGAACAGGATGGTTAATGTAAGTTGCTGCATCTTGATTGATGTGGGGTTTGCATTGGAATTGCAGCTGTGATGCATTAGCTTGCATGCTATCCTTAAGCTTCTGCTGTTCTTCCAGAGCCTACCAAGCTATTAATCAGTGCCTCATGGAGACTCAAATCACTCACTGGACACAATAGGCCCTGTCAGTTCTACATCGCCAGAATATCCAGTTGCCTCAGTGAACTCCTCTAACTCTATCCCAGCTGACCTGGCCTCTTCTGACTGCTGGCATTCCAGATCAGCCACATCATTTTCCAAGGTCTCAGCACTAAAAGCCAGTGGGTTCCCAAATTCAGCCACTATGGCATTGTGAACACTTTGTCTGGCCACTTGGATGGTTGAGAATAAAAGAATGGATGGTGAGGGGCAGTCAAGTCGAGAGTGTCTCTCTATGAGAGCTAGGTGAAAGCGGCAGATGATAATTGCTGACAAGCTGTGTCCATTGTTAGTACAATCACAGGTCTTTCTCACTGAAAATATACCTGTTCTGAAGAAGACCTAAGATGTCATTAAGGCTTGGCTACAAAGGCACTGAATTTAGCCATTTTTATTATCAAGATCAATGTCTTACATACCCTCAATACCTGAAATGTAATAGAAGACTGAGTAAGCTCTCAAAGCTTAACAGGTTTATAAGTAACAAGACCTTAGATGTGATAGTAGAAGCTACAGTAATGGTAAGCACAAATCTGAATATGAATCAGACATATGAAATATCATAGGAATAATATTCCATACCCATATCTGACAAACCTTACCTGAGATTAGTGATATGACCATATATATATGCTATATGTTGTGCTCACCTTGATAACTCACTAGACTAATGAGAGATTTCTTATCCCAAATCTCACCTTTCTGCCTAAGCCTCAGGGTTTGAATTGAGCTCAGAATGGTTACTATCACAACTCCAGTGTCAAAAAGGATTACAGTAACATCACGGATGGTGACCACTGTCCAAGGTATTCAGAGACAAATCAGGCAAATGCAGACCCCTAGATCTTACCCCTGAAGAATTTGTTAGTATAAATCTAAGCAGAAAGTCCTCAGTACTGACAAAATCAATCTATTAAATTGTGGTGAACTAGTGATATTGCAGGTGTTCCAAACAGAGTTGTACTATATCCAGTGAAATGAGTTTATGCTATTTATACAAAGCCTACACAGGGACATACCACCTCAATGATAATAGCACCAAGAATAAGCGGCCCAAGAACACCCAAAACTCTTTGATTCTGAAGGGAAATAGCATAGGTGCGAGCTAGCAGTAGGCCTAGACAAGTAAATTGTGTTGCTCTTTCTACTTGAGAATCTATGAGTATGATCCCTCACCCTCTATTCCAATGAGAGAAAGAACAGTGCAAGCATCACTGAGGTGAACAACAGCATTACATTTCCTCCAAATATATGAGTCTCTAGGTTGTTTTTGCGTGAGGAATGGAAGTCATACTAGATGCTCATTCAAATCAGTAGGGGTGTTACACATGAGAACCATAGACGCAATGCACCTCAGCGGAAATGTCAGCAAAGTTAAGATATATCCCAACAACAAGCGAAACCAAGGGCATGTAACGAGCAAGTAAATAGAGAATGGTGCCGAGCCTGACGGTCTTGCACCAAATATGGCTGATCTCAGATGGCAGTGTGAGAAGCGTGTCGAAGAAGAGTAGTGCTGTATAACAAGGTATATAACTCGTGGAATTAGACGGGACATGTACACATACCAAGTCCCGCGAAGTTGGCATAGTTGATCGCAAGGCTAGTTCAGGTAAGGTGTTTTACATCGCACTCAATGTAGTAAGTACGGACCTGTCTGATAGTACCTGGATAACAGCCGAGGCGTCCGCCTGAGACATAATATAAGAAAGAAAACTGGGTTGCGGACGAGGGACTAAGTTTTGCGTAGCGATGTGGGTTGGAGTAGCAGATCGCGAAGGTGTATATATAAGATTCTGGCCATGGGTGCTGCCAGGTCAACAGATAGTCACAGCATCCTATATCAGTGCCAAAGCATGGCACAATTTACAAGGGCGTAGTCTGATGAACGAACATTTTATGTAAAAGAATACACGTTACCAATACAACGTCGAGGCATGATGGCATCAGATAGGCACGGACGAGTAATTGACGCTTGGGCTCTTGCCAGGAATTGGTCATTACATCCGATTTGCCTGGGCGGAATGGAACCCAAGGCCCATATAAACTTGTCGTGTAGGCACACTGGGTACTCATCGACGAGTCACAGTGCACTGTCAGCGCGACACCACATGAAAACCAACTGTGACAGAGCTCACTGATTTATATCAGGATGTCACATCTGCGGCATGTTACCTACCAAGGTGAGAACGCGAGGAAACGAGATTATATGAGAGATCTAGGCTGTCCAGCTCAATACCCAGAGTTGGCACGTGGCTGTAATTCTATAGCGTGCTGGATAATCTCAGCAGAAATATCAACTCGTGTCAATGTTGCTGGATACGGGGACACAAGACATTTCTCGTTTTGGCTGCATGTCCTGTACGACGTGAAAAGAGATCGTATGAAATTTAAACATGGAGCACAACGACATGGTAACCGCGATATTGTGCATTCGATGTATCGGATGTGACCGGTGGCTGAGGAAAGCCCAGGAAGCTACTGAGGTGATCTGCGACGTGGTTGCAGTTTTGTTTAGTATGATATTATTAGAATAGCAACAGTGCGACCTAGCGAGAATAAACGGTATTGGACGCATGGCATATTTTTGCAGTCGTGCGTGACATTGCATTCCCTAAGTTTGTTGAAACATGGAAGCACACAAGTGACGCACGTAGAATGTTGGCCGTAGAATGTTGGCCATGACCCGTCCTGCTATCCGATTCTGATTTCCTGTTGCAGGGCATGCACGATGTCGACGAGGAGGGCTATCATGATTCTCGGTCGCCTTACAGTCCAAGTTACAGATGTACATTAGCGGAGCATAGCTTGTTGTTTTCTTTGGCTAGTGGCAACGTGGCTACAAAGCGGTTCGACCAAGTACACGTGGAGTGGAAGGCGGAATGTATCAGCGCAGCCAAACCTCATTTTGCGCTCTACGTCTTGCTCTCGAATACATCACCCCGCATTCACCTCGTCAGCTATTCAAGATGGTGACGGCACCCACCCCCATATCGTATCGTTATGCCCGGATGCTTCCGTAGTCAACACGAAAATCTACTAGACTTCGAAGGCAGCCTTCGAGACTGTGGGCGGGGCGTGAGTCGTGTTGAGTGGCGGTGGCAACGCACTACGACTTGAATTGCACAAAAACTGGTGAGCAGAAGCCCTTGTCAGCTAGACAAGGGACAAGTTTGATTAGAAGCCGGCTGGAAGCCGGTCCAGACTAGTATTGGTTCGGCTTCACTTGGATATAGCTCGGCACAGCTTATTATGTAATGACGAGCTCGGCTAAAAGCTAAAACCGAACCTCGGCAACAGCGGTGAAAGGAGTACAAGGAGGCAGCAAAGTGCTGTGATTAGAATAAGTCTTGTGTATTTGAGGCAGCGACTGAAGTCACTGCAGAGTATTGAATCAACTACATATCTTACTGCAGTGACCGCTTATCTTATATTCGACCTATTGCTATTTACACGGTCACCACAAGTAGCCACCCACGCTGCAGCTACGTTGTATAGCACGTGTATAGCTCAAATTATCCCGTCGAGGAGGATATTTCGAAAGCCGCTAACAATACCTCCGCCATGCGCACCGTACTGAGAGGCTTTCAGTTGGTTCCGGGACACGCACACGCGCGCAGGGTGCCTGCGTACCGTACGGGGAGGCGGCGGACGGTGCACGTGCACCGGACAACTTTGCGAGACATGATAGACGCAGGCGGAGTCTACACATCATACTTATCCACGCACTCCCACGTCGACGGTAGAGACGACTCCCCAGACTGTAGGCGTGCTCCATTATTTATGTCGATGCTCTAGTCCAGCATATGTCACTCTCGGCGATGCCTCGTGTCATGGCATATTAATCGACTCTGAGATCGTGGGCATGACCTCCTTTCGACTGCGGGCGTATGGCTAGAATTTCAGCATACTCCGAGATTGGGCACGTCCATTTTCAGATGTTGGCCGGTCCTCTTGCGAAAAGGACTGGCCCACGGAAGTCTGGCCATACACCCGCATCTTTGTGTCGTTATACCTGACATTGACATGTAATATTCCAAGTGTCCGAGCGTACCAGAATGGGTGGGCTGCCAGGCTCTTTGCGTGCTCGGACCGTGACGTCGCAATGGGAGGCACGTGGATTGACGGAGTCTTGACTATTCCGGCTGTTTTGATGACGAGCGGCTCGAGGATCCGGGAACAACCGACGGGTCTTCAAACTGGCCCAGGGGTGAGCAACATCGCGCCATCCGGGCTGAACATCAGCCTTCGGAAGAAGTTGGTGAAGCTTTCGTCTCCATACAACTTGACGGAGGACCAGGACGACGAGCCAGACGACTGCGGCCGTATAGCGGGGAGAGGCGGCATCGGCGAGGGCGAGCGCCCGAAATGGCCGTGGCTCGAAGGCGCAGGGGAGCCTGCCGCATTCGACCCTGAACGACGACCGGCGCGACGACGGCCTTTCCACCTGAGGCGGGGGAAACATTGTCGGCGTGCTCGCGATCGACGTCGCGGGCGTCGGCGGCGCATGCCCCGCATCCTCCCGCTGCACTTCACTGATACTGGACTCCGCGTCGCTCGTCGTCGACGAGCGGCGCATAATCCGCGGGCGGCCCGCGCTCGTGCTCGCGCTAGGCATCCTACTATGCCGAACATTCATCCGCATATTCCTCCCCACCGCATGCGTCTCCAACGCCCCCTGCTTCGTAGACACGCTATATACGTGCACAGCGCGGTCGCTACTCTGCGTGGCGATGAACTTATTCATGGGGTCCCACGCGACGCCCTGCACATGATGCGTATGCTCCGCGAGCTCCCGCACGCACGTCCCGTCCGCGACGCTGAAGATGCGCGCCGCGTTGTCCGTGCTGCCCGCGATCACGTACTCGCCCGTCGGGCTCCACGCGAGGTCGTAGATCTCATTGGTTGTACACCTGTCGACGGGTTAGCCTCTCGCGCGCGCGCTTGGTGCTGTGCACTCACCGGAAGGATATGCGGACCTTCCAATGCTCCGGGTCCTCGTCCGCCACCCCCTCACTCCCGTAGGCAGCCGCCACAGGACGATCCGTCTGCACCCAAATAATAATCATGCCATCTTCATATTCATGAGCAGTATAAGTAAAGCGACGTTAAAAAGAAAACGTCAATAAGACATAGCCTTACCATCGCCAGCCGACGCGATGAGTTCCCCTAACATCAGCGCCACACGAACGAACCAAATCGTCGACAAACACACGTGCCATTCGGGCTGAACCTCACTATATTCACCGCGCCAGAGTGTTTGGTCAGGGTAGAGCGATATTCGACGCGTGGTGGGTGCGGCGTCAGGGGTAGACCTGAGGAAGAAGAGCCTGCAGCGGCTGAGAGGGGCACGATATTCGGGCGGACGAGCCAGACCTAGTGGAAAGAGTACAGCCATAAACCATAAAGCGTACAGGAAGCGGCCAGCCACAGCCTCCCCACCCGTCGCAAGTCTGTACGACGTGCTCCCTATCTGCTCTCGAGAAGCCCGTGGCTTGCGCGATGCAGATATAGGCTGGAAGTCGCAGGTAGATATGGGTTTCTGGTCATGCCAGCGTATCTCGAGCGTGCGGACGCGCATAGCTGGTGGTGGCTTTGAACACGAAGCCAATAAATGTCTGAGCGTTAGAAGGGTTGCGGGTATTGCCGACGGAGTTTGACTATTACTTCCTTGAAAAGAGACGGAAAAGAGACGAATACTTAGTACTTAAGTATCGATGACAGGATTCAGTTTCTTTAGGAGAGAAATTAGTCCTATCACTTATTAATTTCCATAGGGGCCGTCGGGAGTTGGCAAACAGGAGTCCACTCATCCAGTGACGTCGAATTCTACTAATAGTGTTGAATGATACCTAAGTATATTCATCGCTCCATTCGAAATGATTTTCACAGGTACCATCTGCAGCAGATCTAACCGATTCACTTCCCTGGGATATCAAAATAACTTCTGCTAGTATTGTATTCTAGTAGTACAGCGGTTGGCGTCAGTGCCGCCTGCCTAGTTTCCTGGATTAAAAAGTCATATATACGCAACGATTATCGACTAATAACTGAACTGCCGTAAGATGTCCATTATGTTCTAGCTGAGCTACACACAAGCAACAGCGGTCTTCCTATTATAAGTGTCTGTCCCGTTCAAAAAGCCAATTAAGAGTATCGTTCCACGGAACAATGTGTATCCACCCGAAGTACGCCTTTAACAAACTTGGTCAAACTCCCAACATGAGTACTTCCCAAGTCGTCATGCCACATTTCAGGCGACTTCGGCACCAAGGCTGGAGCTAATGACGTCGTTGCAACCTGTCTTGAATCCGCCTCGCGCCCCCATAATCTTCCTGGGAGACCAAATCATGTCTCGATACCGTACTTCGTCTCGCGACTCCTCCTTCATATTCTCCAAGGGCCTGTGAAAAAGACATCCGACACGAAACTTGATGCTCATCGATGCCCAGCATTCTCCCAAGTCTGCAGAACAATCAACACGAGGCCTACTCGCGAGGGACAGGACTCACAGTGAATTACAGTGCAATGGGCCTGATCTAAGTCCATTATTGACTGTGGTAGTACTCTATGCCCATGAAACTTTACTTTTCTCTAATGTCTGTTTGGTGTAGTGGTTATAAGTATTATATACATTGAGGTTAGTGCGGCAGGTTCAATTATTGAGGTTTGTAGATTTTGTTTCAACCAACAAACTTTGTGTAAATAGTTCATTGCCTATTTTTTTCTCTTTTCTTTCTGTAACTTGCTATTGCAGTTTTAATTTTTGGTATATAAAATTCATGACACACACATACTAGTTTGGATGCACGAACAAGGCTTTAGTGTACCAATCGGGACCTCCCTCACTATGCTCGGGGCATCCCCCAATTTAATCATTTATTTTGGTATTTTTGGTATTACTTGTGTATATGAAAGCTTGAGGCGCGTTGGAGTCCGAAGCATCAGAGTGGGGATATATGATCACCCTCGACACTGTGTCCCACGAAAAAAGAATTCAATCTCTGCTATTTGCTTATGTAATGCGGCAAATATCGCCAGGACAGGGAATCACATTTTATGAATTTTGAAATGAAGAAATGAAAAAAAACATATAATGGAAATTTTTATAAGCTTGATTTCAACAAAAGAGCACCATAGAGTTGTCAAATAGTGTCTTATGAACAAATATATGTCTTACTTTTTTTGATATTTCAAGTGTCTACAATAGGGAATGCATTCTGATAAGGTGGCAGATGGGCGCTTAGAGGGTGCGCGGTCTATACTGCCGCTGTCATAGCATCAATAGACGAGCGGTACATTCATGTAGCAAAGTAATAACAAATTACAAGCCAAGGCAAATTTGAAGCATCACAACATACATGACAGATTGTAAAGTGCTGCAATAGACTGGAGAACAGGATGGTTAATGTAAGTTGCTGCATCTTGATTGATGTGGGGTTTGCATAGGAATTGCAGCTGTGATGCATTAGCTTGCATGCTATCCTTAAGCTTCTGCTGTTCTTCCAGAGCCTACCAAGCTATTAATCAGCGCCTAATGGAGACTCAAATCACTCACTGGACACAACAGGCCCTGTCAGTTCTACATGTCCAGAATATCCAGTTGCCTCAGTGAACTCCTCTAACTCTATCCCTGCTGACCTAGCCTGTTCCGACTGCTGGCTTTCCTGATCAGCCCCATCATTTTGCAAGGTCGTGGCACTAAAAGCCTGCGGGTTCCCAAATTCAGTGACTATGGCATACTTTGTCTGGCTGCTTGGAGGGTGGAGAATAAAAGAGTGGATGATGAGGGGCTGTTAAGTTGAGAGTGTCTCTCTCTGAGAGCTAGGTGAAAGCGGCAGATGATAATTGCTGACAAGCTGTGTGTGCATTGTTAGTACAATCACAGGTCTTTCTCACTGAAAATATACCTGTTCTGAAGAGGACCTAAGATGTTACTAAGGCTTGGCTTTATACAACAAAGGTGCTGAAATTAGCCATTTTTATTATCAAGATCAATGTCTTACACACCCTCAATACCTGAAATGTAAAAGAAGACAGAGTAAGCTCTCAAAGCTTAACAGGTTTATAAGTAACAAGACCTTAGATGTGATAGTATAAGCTACAGTAATGGTAAGCACAAATCTGAATATGAATTAGACATATGAAATATCATAGGAATGATATTCCATACCCATATCTGACAAAGCCTTACCTGAGATTAGTGATATGACCATATATATATGCTATATGTTGTATGCTCACCTTGGTAAATCACTAGACTAATGACAGATTTCTTATCCCAAATCTCACCTTTCCGCCAAAGCCTCAGGGTTTGAATGGAGCTCAGAATGGTTACTATCACAACTCCAGTTTCAAAAAGGATTACAGTAACATTACTGATGGTGTCCACTGTCAAAGGTTAGAGACAAATCAGGCAAATACAGACCCCTAGATCTTACCCCTGAAGGATTTGTTAGTATAAATATAAGCAGAAAGTCCTAGCCAGTACTGACAAAGTCACTCTAGTAATTTGTGAACTATTGATATTGCAGTTGTCCCAAACAGAGAGGTACTATATCCATGAAATGAATTTATGCTATTTATGCAAAGTCTACACAGGGACATACCACTTGAGTGATAATAGCACCAAGTATAAGCAGCCCAAGAACACACAAAACTCTTTGATTCTGAATGGAAATAGCATAGGTGCGAGCTAGCAGTAGGCCTAGACAAGTAAATTGTGTTGATCTTTCTACTTGAGAAATATATGGGTATGATCCCTCACCCTCTATTCCAATGAGAGCCAGAACAGCGCAAGTCTCGAAAAGGCCAAAGATAGCATTACATTTCCTGCAAATATATTACTCTCTAGGTTGCTTTTGCGTGAGGAATGGAAGTCATACTAGATGCTCATTCAAATCAGTAGGGGTGTTACACATGAGAACCATAGACGTAATGCACCTTAACGGAAATGTTAGAAAAGTTAAAATATGTCTCAACAAGAAGCGAAGCCAAGGTCATGTAACGAGCAAGTAAATAGAGAATGGTGCCGAGCCTGACGGTCTTGCACCAAATGTAGCTGATCTCAGATGGGAGTGTGAGAAGCGTGTCGAAGAAGAGTAGTGCTGTATAACAAGGTATGGAACTCGTGGAATTAGACGGGACATGTACGCATACCAAGCCCCGCGACGGCGGTATAGTTGATCGCAAGACTAGTTCAGGTAAGTTGTTTTGCATCGCACTCAATGTAGTAAGTACGGACCTGTCTGATGGTACCTGGTTAACAGCCGAGGCGTCCGCCTGAGACATAATATAAGAAAGAAGGACTGGGATGCAGACGAGGGACTAAGTTTTGCGTAGCGGTGTGGGGGACGAGTAGCAGATCGCGAAGGTGTATGTATAAGATTCTGGCCATGGGTGCTGCCAGGTCAACAGATATTCACAGCATCCTATATTCAGTGCCCAACCATGGCACAATTTACAAGGGCGTAGTCTGATGAACGAACATCTATAGTATAAAGTTCTAGGGGGGGCGGTTGTGGGCCTCCCTATATGAAAACAGCACGCTCCGCTGACATAATCCTGACATAAGCCTGACATAATCCTGACTAAGACGCAAACAAACCACGCAACTATGGCGGGGCTTGAATGCGAGCGGCGCAGCCGCGAGCAGCGTCTAATCCTGACTAAGACGCTGCGCACGACGCGCGTTCTCTACCCCCTGCCATCACGCTCTCCCACCGTCCTCCCAGCGTGCTTCTTTCATATCTATTTCTGTCTCAGGTATGTTCTCACCTCCTGGATCAATTGACTGACCCTGATGAGGCATGCAGAAGCTTTTCATTCACTGGTGTGTCTCTCATTTAATTTTCGCTTTTTTAACTCATTTTTGGCCCCTTTTTAGGCCAGATTACACCTCTCAGCTCCTCTTCACTCTGCCTGTGGGTGTCTGCCTGCATCCTGGTGAGCATCCTGGCCCCATTTTCGCTTTTTTTGCATGGTTTGCTCATGCAAGCAGCTCTGCAGTGCCTTGGGTATGTTTTTCTCTTTTATTTTCGCTTTTTTAGGCTTATTTTTGCCTTTCTCATGCCAGATCTATCCTCCCAGCCTCATATCTCTTAGGTATGGTTTCATCCTCTGAGCAATTCCCCTTTTCTGTGTTAATTTTCGCTTTTTTGCCCCATTTTTTCCCCTTTTCAGGCCAGATTACACCCCTCAGCTCCTTTTCACACTACCTGTGGGTGTCTGCCTGCATCCTGGTGAGCATCCTGGCCCCATTTTCGCTTTTTTTGCATGGTTTGCTCATGCAAGCTGTTCTGCAGTGCCTTGGGTATGTTTTTCTCTTTTATTTTCGCTTTTTTAGGCTTATTATTGCCTCTCTCAGGCCTGATCTATATTCCCTGCCTCATATCTCTTAGGTATGGTTTCATCCTCTGAGCAATTCCCCTTTTCTGTGTTAATTTTCGCTTTTTTGCCCCATTTTTTCCCCT